>VZTO01013966.1:0-29515 GCA_013400615.1 Syrrhaptes paradoxus
CTCCTGCCAGGGTTTGCTTTCCCGTGAGCTCCCTGTTCCCGGTGCCAGGCTGGGGTGCGCTTTCGTGTCCCTGGTCGAAGCAGCTGCATTTCTCCTGGGCTAGCGACTCCCCTCGTACCTGCCCTGACACCATGTGGAGCTGTGCCCTCCCATTAGAAACCGCTGGCCTGGGGTGTGCTGGGAGCTGGGCAGCCTCCCTGGATCACCTTGGGAAGGATGCCTGAGGAGCAGGAGATGTAACCGCTGCAAAACCATCCTCTGACCCCCACCCATGCACCCGTTGGGAAATGGAGGCTGGATTCAGGGCTGAGGTGGTAATTGCACCAATGTCTGTGGAGCATCCGTGATATAATTAATTTTTTACAGTGTACCAGGAAGCTATATGGACTCCAGGCTTCCGAACTATGCATATGATGCAGGTTTAGCCTTGGCAGTTTGCTAATGTATTATTGAAAGTGCTGAAGGATATGGTAAGCATCAGACAAAGTCACTGGGATAAGCCCATGAACCAGCCATCGCCCCTTGCTGCCCGGGTGAGCCTGGCACAACCTGTGCCAGCTCGGTGTTTGGGTGGGACAGAGAGGGGGTTTCCTGGGCTTCTGCACCCAGAAGTCTGGAATCCAGACAGACAGGACAGATAAAAAGCTTAGTGGCTGCTTATTCAAAGATGTGGGAGAATGAAGAGACTGGCTCAAGGTCATAAAGTTTGTATGGGAGAGCTGGAGCCATCCCCGACGTTCTGTGCGGTGCCCTACCTGCACTATTGGGGTCACACTGTCTCCTTCTCCCCAAAACCCCATTTTGTGCCCAAGCCTTGAGCACAAAAGCACCTTGAGCCTTTATACCGCAGCAGTGGGAGCCCTGAAGAAGGCTGTGGATGGGGGGAGCCCCATCCTGCTGTGTGCTGCTCAGCCCCCCCACCCCATCTGCCAGCACCCCAATTTGTCTGCTCCTGCTACTCCCAGCGATTTCCTTGCATGAAAATTTATGAACTATTTCCAGTGTGAATGAGTTTGTGACCCCACAAGGTTGGTTTTTTAGCTAGTAGAGATGCTTATAGACCCCACTGCATTTCCAGGTGTGGAGGGGCTCAGGCAGCCTCCCTGCACCCCAATGCCAAGACACAAACTATATGGACATGTTTTAATAAATGAGAGGTGCCTCTGTGAGAACCCCTGACAGATGCCAATCTGCAGAGGGCCATCTCCCAGGCTGGTGTTGTGCTGGGTGATTGCCTTGAAACCCGTGCAAGTTGCATTTATTTCCAGTGCTGCATCCTAGATCGAATCCTTCTGACTTCTTTCCCCACCTCTTCCTGTCACCATCCCCTTTGCACCATTTAATGCACAAGAAGCCAGGGAAATTCAGAGCAACTCCCAGCCCCAAACCCCTTACCCTGGTCTCGTCTCCGATGTTGCTTCTGTAAAAGCGCTGTTACCTCTGAGCAAAAGCACTCTGATATTTCTGTGTTGCAGTTCATTTTATACTTCATAACTCTTCCTACACTGACACAGCTGGGTGACCTGCCCATGGTAGCTGTGTATGTACAGATTATATATAATATATTTTGCACAGCCCCATGGGCAGCTGAGCCTCCGGATCCCATTTTTGAGCATGGCTGGAGGTGGACTCTGGCTCCTGGAGGTCTGAGCCTCTTCTATCTCTCATCTTCTCCCAGTATTTCTCCCAGCATCCTTCTTTTCTATTCCCTACCACAACCCCCCCCTTTTTTTTTTCCCCTCAGCAGTGCAGCATGTGGCCTCATTCTGTTCAAGGTTGAGCTGAAACTTGAAAAGTTGAGCTGTGTCTAGATAGCAAGCCAGGCTTTTTGAGGCAAGGTAGTTCTCTGCACAGGGAGGCATTTTGCTTCCAAAATTCTTCTATTTTATTTCTTTCAATAATTAATTATTTTTTTCCTAGCCCCTTTTACCTGGGTAAATGTAACCTGTCCTGTGCTCAGTGGTGCTGAGGTTGAAGGGCTGCAATACCCAATGTGATTATTATTTTTTTTCTTCTCTCCCTACCTGCCCTTTTATTTCTGGAGGGATGGCTGTGTTCTGTGCTGGTCTAAGCAAGATACTTGCACTGGGCACCCCCATCACCCCATGCATCTGGGGACAGGTTTGCAGATGCTCTGAGCTGCTTGTGTGTAGCCCCTGAGCTGAAGGGGGTAGGAGGGACTGGATTTGGGGCAGTAGCAAGAAACCAGCCTGTATCCAGAGACTTTTAAAGCTGTGTGCCCAGGGACAACATAATTCTTGCCTTCCTTACTTTTTAATTTACAACCTTCATGCGTCTTTTTAACTGCATTTAAAAATAGTTTGGGTGCATTTTTTATCCGCATACTGCGCACCATACATTCAGTTAATTGAGCAAGTGCACGGACTTAAATTATAATAAGGAAGAACATTTCCTCCCTGCCTAATTCTATTAAAATTTCCTTGTGCCATCCCCATCCCATTTGTTCTTCCCTTTTAACCCAGCCAGAAGCCGCCTCCCTCTCCAGAACATCTCCTCTGTGCACTGCCTGCATCCTGGCACGGCCAGGGCTGGTGCGGTGGAGGGATGGAGGGTTGATGGGATTGTTTCCCTGAAGGTCCAGGGTTTCTCGGTGCTGAGGTGGCCTCTTTTGTGACTCCTTCCATTCCTCAGAGACTGACAAAACCATGGTTATTTAATATAGATCCATTCCCAGATAATTTTTTTGCATCAGATTGAAGGACTCTGGGAACCCCCAGCCCATTTTTCTGCTGCCTGGGTTGGCTCTTTGGGCAGCTCTTGGGGTTTGTTTTCTGCTTGTGTTTTTTATACTTGTTTTATGGTATTTGCTAATCAGGGGTAAATTTAACCTGGCAGTCTCATCTATCCATCCCCAAGCACTGAGGACATGCTTGTTCATGGCAAGCCCCTGCCCACTGTTGGGGATATTGCTGGTGGGTGCGGTGCCACCAAACTCATCCCATCCTCCAGTGCCACACAGTTCTCCCCATGTCCTACTGAGGATGTGGGATGGAGACCACAGTAGAGATCTCCCATAAATGCTGAGTTTAACGGAGCTGGGTTTGACCTCTGGCTGGTGATGACGCCCACAGTTGTGTTGGCGCTGGGGACCATGGGGACCTCCCTGGTGTGATGCCTCCTGAGCTCCTCTCCAGCTGCTTAGTCAGAGCCTGGTGGGAGCAGCCTGATTCCAGCTGCTTTGTGTCACGTTCCAGGCGTCACATTCACCCCACACTGACATTAAGGAAATGAAAAACAAGCTGGTCCTCTGGGTGACCTCCTTTTGTGCTGCAACACACCTCAGCCAAGTCTTGCCATGGCTCAATTTCTTGTAAGAGCCGATAACCCCAAAAGCAAGCCCCAAATCCTGTACTAAAGGGACGATGGGTGTTGCAGTTAGCAAAAATCACATTTCTTGATTTTTTTTTTTTGCATTGCAGCAGAGGGAGGGGACATCTGCAGGGTGAGACACTGTGTGGGTTGTTTGGGGGAGCAGGGCAGAGGGTTTCCCTGTCAGTTAGGCATCAGTGGGGTTTACCAGGATAAAAACCACCTAAGCTTGGTGTTTGCCTTCTGGGATTTAAGCAGCAAACACTTAGCCCTGCATAATCCCTTTTCAGGTAGCCCAAATGCTCAGCTGGTTTCTTAGTTCTTGAGGGACAGATTCCTTTTTAAATTGTGGTGCCAAGGAGATGTGCCAGTCCCTCTTTCTGCTGTGTAACCTCCTGCAGAGTAGATGCAGGAGAGCTGGGGAAGATGGAGAGTGGTTCCTACAAAGGATTAGACTCTGCCCAGGGTGTGCTGCTTAGGCAAACAGGAGCCTGTCCCTGTTGGTGTGGGATGTCCCCAATTCCCAATGCATCAAAGAGAGGAGGGCTCCAGCACCGAGATACACACTGCTGCAGAATAACGCAATGACTTCTAGCCCTTGCTGGTCAACAAGGAACCACATTTCCAAACCAGTTTATCAGGGTGGTCTATGCTGAGTTTCATGAATGTGTTTCGATGGGAGTGGTGTTGAGGTGGTTTGACTGGTAAGCGCATGATGGCAAAGCCGAGTAGTGCAGAAGGACACTGGATTATAAGAAAAATGTCATTTTCCTCCGGTAAGCACAAGTTGTGTGATACTTGATCAGAACACCCCACGGTTCTCCTGGCCTTCTCCTGGGTGAACTGCGCATGCAGCATCCTCTGACCCTTCAGTGGAGGTGTTGGGGGGGGTTATGTGCATTTCTTCTGAAGCACTGAGTTAATTACACCCAGTGGTGTTTGATGGGGAGTATCTCACAGAAGTCACTGGCTGGGGTGGTGAGAGTGGCTTTGTTACAGCCTCGGGGCTTCTCCACTGTCGAACTGTCAATAAACAAGGGAAGCTGGAGCATGCCTCCAGATCTGAGCTGTCTTTGGGTATCACTCTTAACATGCTTTTTAGATGTGTGGAAAGCTTTGGTGTAGTTTAGCATCCATCCGGTGATTTTTTTTTTTTTGAGTGGGTTGGATGTCAAAGGGCAGCCTTTTCCAAAGCATAGGGAGCAGAAGACCTGCAAGATCTCGCCTCTCTCTTGCTGCTGCAGGGAGGCGATTCAAAACCACATCAGGGTCACTGCTGGGCGCAGCAGCAGCCCTGTCTGTGCAAGCCCTGTGACCAAGCAGTCACTTGGTTTGTTTAGGGATGTGCAATGTCCAGACCTTGCAGGTGGAGTGGACTTTCAGCTTGAGTCTGATGCTCAGATACCTGCTGGGCTCCTCACAGAAATCCCCTCGGAGCCCCAGTGCAGGTCTGCCCCTGGAGATGCTCATTTCTGTTGATGACAGAGGGAACCCAAGTTCCCTGGCATACCTTAGGTAAAAGCTGGGTGGGGTGAGTCCAGACAATGCGGAGAGAAAGATTTCTTCAGGAAGAAATGTTTCCCTGTGTGGGGGGTGAGGCAGTGTCCAGGGTGCCCAGAGAAGCTGTGGATGCCCCATCCCTGGAGGGGTTCAAGGCCAGGCTGGATGAGGCTTTGGGCAACCTGGGCTGGTGGGAGGTGTCCCTGCCCATGGCAGGGGGTGGCACTGGATGGGCTTTAAGGTCCCTTCACACCCAAACCAGTCTGGGATTTTATAAGACAGAGCCTGGTGCAAGTTCAAACAGAAGTGGAGCCGGCTGGGGCATCTCCCACCTCCTGCCCCAGCCTGTAGGCACTGGGGTGTTCAGAACCAGAACTACACTGTAGATGGACATCCTGCCAGGACAGGTCAAAGTGAGCAATGGGCCTGATCCACATGGAAAGAGGATGACCAGGATTTGAGATCCACATTTTCTCAGCCATGTTTGAGAAGTGATTTTGAGAAAGGAATCTTTATAGGAAACCCTGATCAACTCTTACAGACCTGCAACCCAAGCCCCAGGGGAAATCGGAAGGTAATCAAGCCTTATTAATACTGATTATAGTTCCTAAACAGCTACAGTTCTGTTGAGGTTCTCAGAGAGGACTGTCCAGAGGTCAGTCTTCATTCAGAGATCTTCTGTTATTAATGCATCCCCCAGGAAGGTGGGACAGGGCAAAGAACCCCGAGGACAGGTGGGGTCCAGGGCACCGACTGTTCTCCATCTGAGAATCCCAACAGTCCATCGTGGCTGGCGCTTGGGCTCTGGGTCATGACTGAAAGAGGCAGAGATTTTTGTCTTCTGGAGGGTCTTTTCCAGGGATTCACAAATGCCTCATTTATAAACAAACCTTGATCTACCTGCAAGTCCTGTTTTCTTGTTCAGAGCTCTGCCAGCCCGGGGAGGTGACAGTGTCAAAATCTGGCTGGGACGATAGGTGAGCTGCTGTTGCACGCTGCGATGGATGGGTGCAGCAGGACAGGAGATCCTAGAGTGGGGTCCACAGATCTGCTGTCACTCTCTGTAAAGTTATTACAGTGTCTAGGAAAAAAAACAAACCAGAAATCCTGACTCAAAGGTGACTCACGTCCACCTCTTCTCTATCTTGTGTGAATGCAGTAGCTTGTGTCTGGGTACCTGCTGCGTCTGTTTGTTGCAACTTTGGTTGGAAGTGGTGGGAAAAACTAATACGTGGTGTAAAGGAAAAAGAAAAACTTGAGTCAAATAATAATTAAAATTAATACCAAGGGGAAAACAATACTCTTGATATTACAGCAGCGTGCAAGCACCCCAATGGAAATAGAAGTCTACAGGATTCTGTTCTGTATATCAAGCCAAAAAGAGCCAGTCCCTCCCATAAGAGTTCTTGTATTGAACAGACAAGATGGATGAAAGGCATAAAGCAGTTCTCAGGGGATTGCTGGTAAATGTTATCTTTGCTCAGCTTTTCTTTTCAACAGTATTCACCCAGCTTCTTATTTGCTTTTGAATTGATGGGTTGGTTTCTCTTCGTGTTCCTTGGGTTTGTGAAAGAATGTGGGGTTGGTTTTGGCCAGGGCAGACTGGAAGAGACAGGAGCCAGTCGATCTTGGTGGGAAATCCCATAGTCTGAGGATCTCAGAGTTAATTTGGGCTGGGAGGGTGAAGGTGCATCTTCCCTGGGACGTGGCTCACCCATACTGGGGCAGGGTGCTGCCATCACGCTGTTCATCACAAATGCAGTGTGGGGAGGGCTGTGAATCGGGCTTATTGCCTTTTCACTGTTTGAGTGTTACATGTGGCAGTGAAGTGACAGCACTGGGAGACTTTTTCCTGCATGTTTATGGGCTTTAGCACAACTCGGGGTCTCAAAGTGGCCGTTAATAGAGTTTATGCTTGTTCGGAGGTTCGTTACGCGGTCTGACAAGTAATAAGGGATGTAAGAGCACTCCATCCTTCACTCAAGAGGAGAGCAAAGGTGTTAAATAGAAATATCTCTATAATAGCTGGAGGGAGTAAGACCGTGTTGCCTCTTGCCACTTTAAGCCATGCGGTGGTGAAGCCTGAATGCTTCCAGGAGGGACAGTGGAAAAAAAAAACAACCCTCTCCCCAGAGATAGGGACTAGTCATTGCCCTTGGGGCAGGCAGACTGCACGAAGGGCTCAGGCTGGTGTGGCCGTTGGTTCAATGTTGAACTTTGGTTTAACAATGGGGTTATTCATCCTTCCTCTTCCTCTGTGCCTGGCAAGACTGGAAATCCCATGTCTTGTCCAGTTAACCTCTTGCTGGGCCTTCCTCCAAGTTTCCTGGGGTTTGTTAGCAGCGATTTGTGCTTTAAGGACTAGTGAGACTCCTGAGTCATCTCCTTAGGCAGGGAGCTATTTATTTCAGAGTGTGTGTTGCACTCCCTGGGAGTGGGTGTCTCTCTTCCTCTTTTGCATCCTGCCCTGACTCTATATAAAGACTCTGGGCTTGAATCAGCAGCAAAACCAACCTTCAAACTGGCTCCATCGTTTGGAAGCTCTGTGCTGCTGATCCCATCTCTCCTGGCAGAAGGAGCATGGCTGTTTGGAGCACGGGTAGGAGTTTGCATGGGACATTTGTCCATCTTGGGGGTTCCTAGCTGCTGGGACAGCTCAGAGGGACACTGTGCTGTACGTCCGTGTTTTTGCTCTTCAGTGGCTCATGGCCAAGGGGGAAGCATGATGTGTGCCTCCTTTTCTCCCCTGGGGTTGATTTGTTGATGGTGTTGGGTTTTCGGACAGTGGGATTTTTGTTATTTAGGAGAGATGAGATTTCCCAGTGGCTGCAGTTCTCCGTTGGTATTAGAGCAGGGACTGGAGGTGCCATGGGCAAAGGCAGACGAGCTCCTCTGAGATGTTGCCAGATTTGGAGGAACTTCACTGTGTCATTTTTGTTGGGATGGCTCTTTTCAGCCACATCCCATGCTTGCTGGCCTCGCAGAAAGCTGCCTTGCTGTGAACGAGTTTGAGGGTGCAAGGGGAGCCCCTCACATAGGAGCTCTCCAGGGAGCTGCAAAGGAGCCAGCATGCTAATGGCAATGTTCCTCCAAAAGCTGACTTCACACTCAGTTAAGCATCACCCTGAGCCAGAGGGACAAGTCCTCATGTCATTATGTCTTGAACTAAATTGCTGGCACTTCATGAGGGCTCTGTCTCCATAGCCTGGGGGACTGATGCATTTAATCCGTATCAGCAATAAAGAAACTTTGTTAATGTGAGCTCGTGGTTTGGTCCTTGTGGCTACTGGATGCACATTGCTGTGGTTGTCTTTTTCTTAGATCCAGCTATTCCTATGAGGAAGGAAAAAGACCTAGAGAAAAAGAGAATTTCCTGAGCTTTTTCTGCAATTTGTCAGGCGTGACATGCAGTGACAGAATTTTGCATTTTTTTTTCATGTTTTTCCCTTTAATGTCTAGATGTTTTCAATGCTGGTCTTATTTAGCAGCTTCTCTTACCATACCAGCTAATGAGGGTTGGAAAAATTTCTGCATTGACCTTTTGTTGCTGCTGATGTTTTTCTTTTCTGCAGCAGAAATCAGATTTAATTTGAAGCCTTCTATGAGTGGCCCCTCCAGGCCCTGCACTCCCCCCGATCCGTGTTTGTGGGTGGTGGGAGCATCTTGAGTCGTGCTAAATGGCACAGAGCAAGCAGCTGAGGCTTAGTCTGTGAATCAGTAAATCTCACATGTGAGTCTGGGATAAATAACTCAATGTAGGTCTGAGCTGGGTTTGAAGTGGGTGATGGTTGTGACTATATGGAAAGGTCATGAAAGTGTTGGAAGAAGGCAACTGAATGGCACTTGGGGTCTCTGTCCCATGATTTCTACCACGAGATGGGGATGTAGACATGAACAAGTAGGTGAGACATAGCCCAGCCTTGGGTCTCCACCCTGTGCTTTGGAACAGCCAAACTGGGAGACCTGCTGGCAGACAGGGCTTGATGTTGCGGGGGTTCAACCCATCCATATGTGAGAACTTGGGGAGCACCTCCATTGATTTGGCCACTTTTTCCACCACAGACACTCTGCAGAGCAAATAAGCCTGCCATGGGTGTGTGCTCGGCGTAGGGCACCTGCCCAAGCCCCAGTTCCCCCCCAGAGAAAGGGCTGAACCCCCAAAGTGAGTCCCAGTCTGACCTGGCTTCATTTGGCCCTTCTCCACGTGGGAGCACATGGCTATTAAAAACCCCAGAGAAATTAATTAAGCTAATGGATTGCCAGCCCCCATCTGTGGCCAGTGAGACCCATCTACCCTGCAGCCACATCCCTGTGGGATGGGAGTTGGGAAGAGTGGCTGGACCCAAGCCCAACCCTGCGATGGCATTCATTCCCTGCTGGGCTGGTGGGATGCGCAACCCCGTGTTGGAAACACAGGGGCTGGTAGAGCAGCCCGGGGAGGTACCACAGACCTGACAGAGCAGCTTACTTTTCATTTGCTAAAAGCATAGCAAAAATTAAATGAAGATTAATTAAACCTTTTTATTTTTTTTCCCCTCTCCTGCTTCCTCTTGCTCTTTGCTGTTTCTAGGGAAGATTCAAAAAATGTGTTAGAGAGGAAGTTAGGCTCTGAGCATCCTTTCGTGAATCAGCATACGGCCCCCACGGGACTGCAGAGAAAGGCCCTGTAATTACGGGGAGCATCCTGCCAGGCTGGGTTACACAACCAGGACAGAGCTGCCCCTGCTTTTGGTTTAGCAGCAGGCTGGTGATGCTGTAACTCAAAATACTACGTGGCTGTTATCCAGTCATTGCATTTTGTCACTGTCGGTGTCCCCAACACACGGCACAGACCACTCACGAGGCTCTGAGCCAAGAAGGAGGTAGGAAGGAGCACGCAGGATCATAAAAGGACCATTTGATATTTTACGCCGCTTGGTGACATAATTCCCAGACAGCCTGAGCACACCTCAGAGCCGGCTGATGAGTTGCTGGAGAGATCTTGTTCCGATGCCACCAAGTGAAGGTGACTCCTTCCCCGCGCTGGCAGGAGCAGGATGCCCTGATGGAGCCGTCGTGCTGCGGCGTCTGCTCCTGGGCTCTGCGCCGGCTGCTGCCACCTGCGTTAAGAGCCAAGGTAGCGGCTGGGAAAGGGATTTAGGGCTGTAGCAGGTGCCTTGAAATGTCACACAGGGCAGGACTAACACCTTGGCTGTGGTGCTGGGCATGCCTGGTGTCACATGCAGGAGGATGTTGCTCCTGGGTGGCTTTGCTGTTGTTTAAGATGCTGCTGTTGGCTGTGGTCCATGTGAGCTGTGGTTCCTGGTGTGCTTTGTGCTGGTTTTGTGCCAGGCTTTATCCTGCTCTAGAAGGATTTATTGGTTGCTGAGGGCCATGGGAATATCTTGAGCTATGCGTGGGCTTAACCTCAGCTGTGCCCCTGTGTGCTGGGGGGGAACCTGACCCCTGTTTTCCAGCTTGGGAGCTGAGGATGGAGGGATTCAGTGACATGGGATGCTTGTGACATAGTCCAGCATCCCTGCTCCCTGCACTGTGACCCTAGCCTCCCCCTCCTCCAGCTGTAATAGCCATTTCCCATACAGACAAGGAGACTTCAGCGTGTATCCTTGTCCCGTCAGGCCATCCTAGGCTTTGAATTATTAAATATTGTCTCTGGTCTCCATTATAAAGGTGGTTAGAGCACAGCTACTTATCAGAATTGAAAATATTCTGTTTCTGTACTTGTTGGCTTCAGCTGCTGCTGGGATTTACAAGAAACAAGTTAAAAAAAGGCAAAAAAAAAAAAGAGAAGCTGGATTACAGATTGTGCTCTGGAGGTGTCCCTTCCTGTGCCCCCATCGCTTTCTCTCAGCTGGTGGAGACCCCCGCAGACCCCCGGCTGTGTTCCAGAGCAATGACCATGTGTTCGGCTTAGAGGGAGCACCAAGAAGGTGCAGATGCAGGGAGGGAGACCTGGGGCCAGCTCCAGACTCCAGCCAGGAGCTGAGCTCTGTGCTGGGTTTATCCTTAGTTCTGAGATCCCGAAGCCCTGGCTGCAGATTGCTGTAATTTCCAAGGTCAGATTTTTTTTCCTCTCTGCTTGTAAAATAATTGGGTGGTACCCTCTGCTCTGCAAGAGGCTGGATCTGAGCACCCATAACCCGGGCTGTGTCCTGCTGTTGGTTATTCTCTTGCTCTAGAAGCGTTTTGCCCCACGTTGGTGCCTGACCGGGCACCGTCTGTGCTCTGCACCCGCCGTGTCGCTGAGCAGAGCTGCTCGATGTGACCCAGGCAGGTGAACCCTGTTTTGTTCCCAGGGAATAAACCATGGAAAATGGCTTGAGAGTGAGCTGGGAATGGAAAGCAGGGTCACAGAGCTGTCAGCCTGGGTCTGATTTCCTCGGACCTGGTGGGACAGACATCGTCCCCTTCTCCTGCTCCCAAGTTAAGCTGTGACAGCTCTCCCAGGCAGTGGTACGGCACAATGCCATCGGCTGGGGGGACTGCAGGGGGACTTGGAGCGTGCCTGAGACAAGGGGGTTAAAAGCAGGTTTTTGCAAGCCTTTGCCTGCCATTTAAAAAGGGAAAGATGTTTCCCTGGAAACGAGATGGATGCTTCCCAGCAGAGCATATGGCTTCCATCGACTTTGATTTACCGACGTGTTGAAATGGCAGCTAGATAATCTCTCTGCAGCTTTAATGTGTCCGTGCCCTGAGTCCTTGTTACTTGGGAGCTTTAAAACACCCTGGTCCAGCCCTTGCGGCACTGGCCTCCCCCCCAGCCTGTCCTGGGGCTGGAGCTGGTGGGGTCCCATCTCAGGGCTGGGTCTGGGGACATTTGCAAAGAGGGACCCGCACAGAGGACCTGAGCATCACCCGGAGCAAGGAGCTGCAGGGTGGGCAGGAAAACCTTCCCTGCCTCTGCTGCCTTTCTGCAGCCGAGCAGCTCCTCCTCCTCGGAGAATATCATCCACAGCCCTCTCTTCCTCTTTTCCTCCCTGCTCTAAATCATTTTTAGATGTTTTCCACCTTTCACCACACCATCAGCTGCCTTCTGCAGCTTGCTATTTATTGTTGTGTTTACTGGTGCGGGGAAATAAGGAGAGGGAACAGACCTGTCATTTGCTGAGCAGGGGAACTGGGGGAGCTGGTTTTGATGGGCTCAGGGCTCTCAGGCTCACCGGCATGTGCTGGCCCCCAAGCTTGCCTGGCAGCCTCCTCTGAGGACAAACCCAGGGTGCTCTCCTCATTGCTGCCCATCATGGGGCAGATTTGATGCAAATTGGGCAACAAGCCTAAAAATTAGCTGGGGACAGCAGGACAAGTAGGTTGGGTGATTCACGAGCCTCATGGGCTTAGGAACCAGGCAGAAAAAACCTCCAGAGGGGTTCATGCAGCTGAGCAGTGCTGGGTCCAGGGCTGCCCATTTCCAGCAGCGAGGGCCAGGCACAGGGCTTGGGAACCGGCTGGTCTGGTGGCCTTAAATTAGATTAAAATGTGATTAAATGTGAATGGCTGCACTGCAGGGACTGGGGGGATGCCACAGTTCCTCCCCTCCTCCCCTGCTGGGGGGTTTGGGACCTGCGGGTAGGTCAGTGCCTCCTTCTTTGCAAGACTCCAGGTGAGCCAAAGAGCCCTGGTATGCCCCAGCACAGCTCTCCCCCCTCAGCCAGGACTGCAGCGAGCCCCCCAAAGCTGCTGGTGATGATGGGGGGCTGCCCCCTGCTCCCCCCAGAACACCCCCATCTGCACCTGGCCACCTGCTTATGGGTTATGCCAGAGAAGCGAGAGATAATAGAAGTGATTAATCATCTGTTGGCGCTGGGGATTAATTTATCTGGTGCAAGGAGAGGTTGTACCCTGGCAGACATGCTGCTGTCTGTGCAGCTGGGGCTGTCCCCTCCCCTCCAGGCTGGTGTCACGAGCTGCCCGTTCTCTGCCAGGAGACACTGACACGGGTGGTGGCATCTCTCCATTGCTCCTGGGGAGCGGCATGGTGGGGGCAAACCTGGCTGCGGCTCAGGGAAACTTTGCTGCTGGAGAGGAGAGGGTGATGGAAGAGGACTTTGAAGAGTTGCAGCTCTCGGAAGACCTGAAATAGTTATTTTAGTGGCAAAGTTAAATGGTGCTTGACTGGCAGCTGTTGTGATGCTCTGTTCTCCCAGCAGCATAACTGGCTGTTTCAGCAATTTTTCAGGGTTAAGAGCGCTGCCTTTTTGAGCTGGATCTCTCTGGAGGTGTGGGTTTGTTTTGCATCCCTTTACCCTGAGCAGCTCCTCCGGACCTGCCTGTCAGCATGGCCAGGGCACTGTTCCCAGCAGAAACCTGCCCATAAATTCAGGAGCAACCTCCCCGACACAGAGAGCAGCAGGGCCATATTCTGCCACCTTTGCTGTGGAGGAGCACGCTGCCCTACTGATGTGGGGAAGGGATGCAGAGCTCTGAAGCTGGCTGTTGGCAGTTTTTTTTTTTTTTAAATTTCTTGTTCCTGCATTTTCCTGCATGCTGAACTCGAGTGTCTCTTGGGCATCGCAGGGTCCTGCTGGTTGTAGCACTCCCGTTATTTTTTTTTTTTTTTACCCAGCTTGGAGGTTGTCATCTTCTGGGGATTAAAATGAAAAGGCTGCAAACCAGCTCTCCTGCCGCTTGGCTCTGAGCTCTTCCTAGTCACGGGCTGGGACAAGAGAAGTACAATTAAACAGATGGTGAAATTACCAGCTCTAAGACATATTATCCGGGCAGTTTGCAAATACTACTTTTTTTTTTTCCTCAAGACTCAATTAAATAAACCGATGAGCAAATGAAATTCACAGTGCTTTGGTAATACTTGTGTTTTATGTTCGGTGTTATCCATTACCCACTGGCTCCAAGAAGCCACATTCTTGTCTATATTGAGGCACAAATGCAGGGATGGACCTAAAATCTCACCCATCCTTCTTTGCTGCTGGCTGGGAGGGAGCCTGAGAGCGCAGCTCTGGGGTCTGGCATTTACAGAAGCATAAACTATGGGCTGAGGTGTGGGGACAGTGAGATTTTTGAAGTCAACAGAAGAATTTTGAGCCATTTAGTTGCCTGCCATGGGTCTGAGATGGTTTGTGTGGTTGCTGGGAGCTGCTCAGCCTCTGTGTCGGCAGCTTCCTGAGGATGCTCTGGGCAAGGATGCTCTTCTGGAGGTGCTGCAATTCCTGGTGCTGTAGAACTAGCACAAAGTCAGAGACGGGGAAGCAAAGCTGAAGGAGCTTGGAGACAAAGCTTGTCCTTCGTGGGCAGGAAACCTTGGGCTCCAGCTGAATCGCTGATTCTGGGACAGACCTTTGAAACACCAGCTGCTATTCCTGTCTGCAGCGGGAACCAGCCCTGCACATTCTGAGACAATCTTCCTATCTGCAATTAGACCAGAGCCTATTTTCGTATATCCCGTTCCCTCGAGGAATGTTTCGATGAGATGCAGCATTACATTTGACAGAGACATCTTGCTTTTAACCCAGTTTTAGAGCTCAGTTAAGTCAGGTCAAGTGACTTCTCCAGGTCAGTTCAAAGGAGATTGACCTCAGCGAGAGAATTTTTTATTCCTGTGTGCTTCAGCCATGCACCATAGCCTTTGGCTGCTTAAATTTTTTTTAAGTGTTGCAGAAAAGTGTGGCATTGCCCTTAAGAAACAGAAATAACTTGATCTTCATATGCAGATAAAGGGTAGAGGAGGAGGGCTGGTATTCCTGTACTCGCGAAGCGTGATTTCTCAGAGGTAGGGAGGAAGCAGAGGCTCTTTTGGGGAATACCCTGTGGGATGAAACAGGCAGTGCTCAGATTTCAGTCGGAATAATACGGGTATTGCATGAGACAGCAACTTTCCCTTGCATTAACATCGATGACCGCGCTCTGAGTAAATGCCTGTGCAGACATTTTAAGAATTGCTTAAATGTCTGGTATTTTATGCTCTTCATTTACCTCCCAGCGCACTGTAATTGCACCGTGGTCTTTAGGATTCCCTCCCGTGAACTGTTCCTGCAGCTGCAGGACTATATTTCTCCCCACCAAATTCTGAAAAGCTCAATCGCAGCCGGGCAGTGGGAATTGCAGCAGGGACGGTCGCTGCTGGCAGGTGCACGGCGCGATTAATCCTTTGGGTTTTCCTCCAGACATCTGGCTCCTCCGAGGCTGCGTGCGCAGGGCGAGGAGAATCCGCAGAGGAGCCTTTCCCGGTGATTCATGTTCCAGGAGGAGGACAAAGAGGAGCATTGGAGCTAGAACTTTGCGGTGATGTTTATTAATAAGGCTTTTACTCTGGGTTGCCTTGAGTATGTTAAATGGTTAGAGCCAGGCTGTAAGGCAGACAGCTGATTCCTTAAATTTAACCCTTTTTTCACTGTAAATGTTCAGATCTTGGTCTGCATTCCCCATCATTTCCCGACAGCTTTTTGTTCTTTGAGGCTTCAATCCAGAAAAGCTCTTAAGCTCAGTCTTGCTTGTTAAGCGTGGAGATACCCAATCCTTTGCTGGACTAACGACAAGGTACATCATGCACAACTCGCTTCTGCTCAGATTCCTGCAGTTCGTGGTTCAGGTCAGGGCTCTGGCTCTCAGCACTCAGGGTAGGTGATCCCATTCTGCTCCCTGGGTCTATTATAAGCAAGAAGGAAAGGCTGGAGGAGCTCTTGGAGTGGGAACTGATTTCAAAAGTGGTGCATGTTGAAGCAAAAAATATCTGTGAACCCATATCCTGCCCTTTTTCTGACTCAGAAATATGCTGCTTAAATAGAGGGAAGGCAGAGGAAGAGAAGGTTTGTGACTTGTGCCTGTGCAGTAGAGCTACAGCCACCTCTTCCTTTTCCCTTAGTTTGCTGTGATGGATTCGTGAATGCTCCTTATCTACCCATAAAGCAGAAACCAACCTTCCCCAAAAACCTGATGCAAAGGAAATCGCATCCCCCTGTGCCTCCCTGGGTGTCAATGTGCCGGCGTGTTCCAGGAGCTGCAGGGAGCCGAAGCTCAGAGGCTGGGTGCTCAGCCAACAGCCCTCCTGCTCGCAGCCCCGGGTCTGGGGAAGACCCTGGAAAACCTGATCTGCTGGAAAACCATCTCCTGGTTTGTCACAGAGCAGGTTTGCTGCATATGTGCACAGAGGCCAGGGGACATGTCCTGGGGGATTGTAGGTGGTGATGGTACAATAGGGCTGATCAGGAAAGTAACCCTCTTGTTTTCCTTTCCATCCCAGTGCCACTGCTATAGCGTGGTTTGGGGTCTACAGGATCTGTTTCTCTGTGCCCCGATGAATTCTGTGTCATTGTCCCCCTCCTGGAGCACCGATCAATGCAGCCTTGCTGTCTGCACCACAGCCTCCACCGGGATGCTGCTTTGGTCCTCTGGAGATGCTCCATCACACATCTCACCCCACTGTCCTTGGAACACTTCATGGCTTTGTACAGACAGGGTGCTTCTTATCGGGGCTGCTCGGCCACCGGCTCAGTGCACCGAGGAGGAGCTATTGACCTTGTCCCAGACGTGTCTTTGATAAAGATTTATTAAAAAATTGATAAACCAGGAGAATCCCTGCCTTGGGCAATGTGCAGGCTGGCTCCGTAATGTGCCCAGGGAGCCTCCAGCCTCCGAGGAGGAGGAGGATCTGGGCTGGGCATGGCCAAACCTGCGGGGAATGGGATGCCATCAGGAGCTATTTTGGGAAAGGAGAGCATTTATTAAGGCACAGGACCGCAAGGCAGGACTCCCTGCTTCTATTTTCAGCTCTGCTAGTGGCAGAAGTCGCCTTGGGAGATGATTTTGGCTGAGACTGAGGGATGTGGAAACGCAGAGTGAGGCATTTGGGCTCGTGTTTAGCCTGGGGAATGAATGGCTGGGTTGCACATCGCAGCAGGGTTGCTTACACGAATAAAGATGAAGGATGTTCCTGGCCAAGGGCAGGTGCAATACCACAACGTCTTTGCCCCGGGAAAAGTCGTGGCATTAGCAGAGTTTTGCTTCTGATTCCCCGGAGATTTAAATTGAGCTGTAAATAGTCCTGTTCTGGTTGTGAGGTGCTCTGAGTGTTTAAAGGCATTTCACCGTCTCCCTCTCCTCGATATGGATTTTCTTTCACCTTGGTTTATTGTCATTGCTGCGTTTTTGTGAACCTTTAATTTACCCTGAAGTCTTGGAGAGTTGAAATCCAGCGTTTTACAGAGACCACAGCAGAGGGGCTGCGGGGGTTACAGTTTCATTGCCCATAAGTGTTTTGGTTTTATTTTAGGACAACTATTAACACCTTGGTTACATCCCCAAAGTAATTTTGAAGTGTTTTCAATGTTTTAAGTTGTTCTCCATTGTGCAGCTCTTAAGTACATGTAGTAAAACACTCCTTCCTTTCCAGCTTTGCTCTAATTAACCAAATCATTAATTCCTTTTCCCAATTCTGGGGAAAGCCAGTGAAGCGTACAAGCACAGTGTCTGCTACAGGCTTGTGCCACCTCTTTGTGATGTACCCATCTCCATCACCTCCTGGAATCCAGTTGATAATTATTCCTTTGGTGTTCCAGCACGGAAACCCAATGTTTTTGCATGTCAGCGAATGTTATTTGAATACAAGTATTTCAGGAATAAACTTAAAGGTCTTTTTAAGTTCTTATGTAAATGGATGTGCAGATCACTTTTGGAAGGCAAATTAGATGTTTAACCTGAAAAGCTTTATGTTGATTCCATCACATGCTTTTACCAAGAAAGAAAGAAAAGAAAAAGACAATCTTTCCTGTTTCCAGATGTTTTAAGTATTTTTTTTATTTTTCGGGGGGAGTTGTGTCATTTCTTTCCCAATGCAAACATGCAGCACGGCGGCTATGAGATCTGACTATGCAGATTTTGTGCTGGGATTTATAAATCGTAATAAGAAGCTTGCATGGGTGTTTTAAATCATCATAACCTTTGGATGTAAAGCCAGACTTTGGAGGACTTTGGATTTATTAGTATTAGCAGCAGTCAGATTTGCACGGCTGAGCCTTGGCTGAGCTTAAAGGTCTCAGCAGCAGGCGTGGGGGATCCCGGAGCAGCAGAAGGTGCTGGGTGCCCGTAGGAATGGGTGGTGGGTGAGAAGATGTAGTGACATGAGATGTCCTCCTCCAGTGGTCCCAGGAGGCTGGAGCCAGCTTTGTCTGTGCCATCACTCCATGGAGGAGACAGTGGTCCAGAGCCACCCTTTGGCTCCTGGGTTGGGTTTGGGAGAGGCTGGTGCTGGCTCCAGCCGTGCGTCGTGTAGGACCCAGCTCCTGTCTGCTGGGGAGGAGGATATTGTCTTCTCCAAAGCTCTAAGCAGAATTGGCATCTTTAATGTAAAAATCATTAGACGGGACATAATTAATGATCCTCATTGCACATTAACGTTACCCAGAGTCAGGCTGCAGACATAATTTGCTTTGATTAGATATGTAGCTTTAAAAATTAGATTCATCCCAACCTCCATGCTATTTATTGGCCTGTTTCCCTTTCCCTGGCTATCTGTTATTATCTGGAGCCCTTGCCTGCACTGTCTGGGTAGATTAGGTGAAATTAAAACAGACTCAACCTTCCGCTTCCCGCTGCCATCTCCATGAGATGGATGCCCACCGTGCCCAGTGTGGACACACCTCTGAGCTTTCCCTCTCCACCTCCCTGTCCATGGGGGTCTGCACATCCCTCAAAGCCTCCCGGGAGCCGTACAGACCCCAACCCCTGAATTCGGTTGCCTTGCAGGAAGGTGTCATTCTCTCAGTCTCCTTTGCCAGCCTCCCGGAGGCTGGTGGAGCACAGGGTCGAGCCCAGCAGCTGTGCATCACCGTGGACCTATTTTGGGATGCTTGTGCAGCTCATCTTGTGGTGAGCCGGTGCCTGCATCCCTCACTGGCAGCACCTGGGGGCTGAACGTCCCCATCAGGGCTGCGATGGAGAGTTTTTGGTCCACATGGGATTTGGCCATGGAGCTCCAATGCTTCACTGAAGAAGCTGGCACCCTCCCTGCAGCCTCCCATGCTCGGCAGTGCTGTAATTAACGCTGGCCCTGCAAACGTGGTCTGCATCAGGTCTCCCTGGCAGTGAGAGCCCTGGGGAGCACAGAGCCGAAATTACAGCATCACCAGGCTGGCCCTGGGGAGATGAGGCGAATGGAGAGGCTGGGGACAAGGCTGCGGCCATGTGCTGGGGAAGGGACGAAGCAGCACCAGATGTGCCACTGCCCCAGCAGCACCCAGCATTGCCCCGTCTCTCCCCCCATAACCACTGCTTGTACAATCCACCCTTGAGATTCAAAGGGATAAAGCGATTTTTTCTCCTTTCTTCTTCTCTGCCCCATTCATATGTGTCTAGTGACAGGTTTAACATACAGAAATCCTCCTTCTCCTGGTGTTTGTCCCTGCCCAGGGCTCATCATTTGACAGTGGCTTCATGCTGGATGTGTCCAAGGTGCTCACTGTAGCAAACCCAGCGTGCAAGTCTGCACTGATAGTGGCACCTCGCTTTCAGCACCTCCTCGGGCATTTTATTGTGATGTTTGGTCACAGAAATACAGCCCACATTCTGCTTCTTTAATCAGAAAATGGAGGATTTTCTTTTTTCCCTGATTCTTCTCCATTATCTTGGTTTGTTTTCCTCTTATCTTTCTTCTTTCATTGATTATTCATTTGTTTCTCACTCCACCACAGAAGTTTGCAGCAGAATCTGGGCCACTGCGGGAGCGGGGCTGCCTGACCCAGCTGCAGCTCTTTCCCTGCCAGGGTCCCATCCCTGGCTCCCGGGGGATTTGGAGGGTGTAGGATGGCTGGAGCCCGTTTGGCTGCCGGGCAGGCTGGGGTAGGATCGCTTATGGGAAAGGTTTTAAAAGATCAGCTTGGGGAGAAAAAAAATTCAAGTGAGACCCATCAAGGGACATCATGAGTGGGATTGCAAGGGATGTTTTTTATTCTCCTGAGGTTGTTTCAAGTCTCTGGGTACCAGCCCTGGTGTGAGAAGATGAAATTTGCAGTGAGAAATCAGGCAGCTGTCCTTATCTGCGCTGAATTAATCTTATTGCTGACGGAGCTCAGCCTTCGCTGAGATGGCTCTGGAGGTCCCTTACCTCCAGCAGCCAGGGATGTTTCAGCCTGTGGTTCGAATAAATACTGCAAATCCCCTGTTTCCACTTGGTGCCGTGACATTAATGGTCATTGCAAAGCCACAAGCGTGACCCAGATGGTGTGAAATTCCTTTTCTTTACCCATCGAAAAGCAGCAGCCCCCACCAACTGAACCGTGCCTTATAAATATTCAATCTGCAGGTTGTAGGAATGTGAGACAAAGCCAGACAGATGAATTATTTAATGCTTTTAAAGAATGCAGCTTTTAGTTTCTCCTTGTGCTGGCCTACTTTATTGTATCAGTAAATCGATCTTTAGTAAATTAATTTCCTTCCTTTTGTTTGAGCGAGCAGCGGGCATCACGAGCTGATGGAAACCTTGTCCATCCCTGAGCAGATGCCAGGACGTTGCTGTGGGGTGTTGAGTGTCAGAAGATAGTCGAGCTCATTCATTTTCTGCCTCTTGATGCGCATTACTGCAGCTAGCATTCACGGAAAGCAGAGCAGGTGGTTTTGATGGGGACAGGCTGTGAATGATGGGGTGGTGTGGCACTTCTGGGGCTGCTTTTGGGACAATCCAAAAGGAGATGTCAATGAGACCTGGATGCACGCTGTAAGGGGGTTTTGAGAATCCTCTATCATTTTTGTGGTAAATAAGAGGCTGAGCAAGCTGATATCAAAGCTGGTCCCCCGAGCTCCAGCAGGATGGGGATCCTTTGTGTCCTTTTGGGGTTGGGACAGAGGACTAACAAGCCCCCAAATCCCATCCCTTAGGCTGGACCAAACCCTTGCTGTATCCTGTGTCTGGCCACAGAAAAGTATCCACCTCCTAGTGATCCTACAACAAACTTGGGAAGTTGCCAGCCTTTCCAGGCAGTAAGGAGTTAATCTGAAGTACCTGTCAAAAAAAAATTTAAAAAAATCATTAAATCCACCCAAAGTGTCCTACCCTGGCAAGGATGGGAAATGCAGTCCCACTCCTGTGCAAGCTTTTGTGGATGAAATTACAGAAGCAGAGCGTCGGTGGGATTTTTTCTCTGGGTTTGTGTTCAGCAGCCCTCCTGCTCGTTAGCCAGCCCAGTGACCTGTTATCACATTAATTAATGAGCATTTCCCTGCTTGTTTGTACGCTTGTTGAAAACATGTTGCAGTCAGAGCTAATGGTTCCTCCGGGAAATAATGTCAGGGGTTATCAGAGCTGCTGGGAGAGGAATTGGGCTGGCACTGGCCAAACTGGGAACGGTCCAGTGGGTCCTTCCATGCACAACCCTTCAATTAGTAAAATTGGGGAACTGACTTTTTTTTTACAGAGTGTTACAGCAGCAGCACAGTAAATATGTCAGAGATTGCTCTCTGGACTAGTTTGAGCAAATGTGAAGACTGACATTCTTCCTCTCTCTCTTTTATTTTTTATTTTTGTGTTATATAGTTTTCTACTAGTTTTCTCCTGCCTGGTGCTGTCTGTCTTTTCGACCATTGATGAGTACCAGAACAGCTCAGAAGGGGCCCTTTACATCCTGGTAAGTGGGGTGCAAATGAAGCCACCAGTGAGGCATTAAAACAAAATCAAAACCCCCCCAAACCCTGAGCCAGGGGGTGTTTCACTGGGGCGAGAGTTTAAACTGTCCCTTGTGAGAAGGAGACCGCTGGGACCTGCAGGGAAGAATCAGGGAAAGCATAAAGGAGAAATCAGTATCAAGAATAATCTGAACACCGTATCTTTAAGGATCATTTTAAAGCCTTCTTCCCAGACTTTTTATTTTTTCTGCATTTATCTCCAATTGCAAAATAGAGCAGCAAGACTGATCCCAACTGAGAAGCCGTCTGATGTCCAGCAGCTCCCAAGGTTTAGCGCTGCGGACGCACTGCGTAGGGAGCAGCCTGTGTAGTTGCCTCCTCTCCCACGCTATAACATCCCTGCAACTATTTGATCCCGCATCAAGCTGCAGAGTTTTGTTCCTTAAATAGCCCGGCATCCTTCGCACTGACAACCTGGCTCCTGCCACTCCAGAGCCGGCAGAGATCCTGCACGCACCGCCACGTCGCGGGGCTGCTGGAGTCACACGTCTCTTTTGCTTTTTCTGTTTTTCTTCCTCTTCCCCAGTCCCTGCCCTACACTGACATCAAAAAGCACTGCAGACTTAATTAGGGCTTTGCCAGGTTTGATGCATGAGAAAGCCCCTAGTAAAAAGATCAGAGGGAAGGGAGCGTGCGCAGGGTGTTCGGGTGGTGATGGGAAGCGTGGCGATGCACAGCATCACTTGGCATCAAGGGATGGAGGATCTGCACCTCCCTTGCACTGATAGCCCAGCACACAGAGACAACCAGTCCGATTTTCCAGGGAAAAGGCTTCCCTGTGAAGAGCCCTAGGATGGAGCAGCCAGTGGTTCCCATCTCTGGTCTTCCCTGAGCTGCTCGGCATTATCCTGGTCAAGTCCTGGAGACTAACAGTGGGCGATAAGCAGGCGCTCATCAGTCCTCTGATGGGGACACAAACACAATATGAGAAGATGTAAAACTGTAGTTCGCAGGCTACGATGTGCAGTGCATCTTGCCACCCCAGGGGAGGGTGAGGGAAAACACACCAGCAGAGATCTGGGAAGCTTTCCAGCCTGTGCTCTCCGTTTAGCGGTCCTGGTGGTGCAGACAGCTCTGTGATGTATTTTCCGAGGTGTGGGGAGTTTAGTTTAAGGCTTTGGATTTGATTCTGGAGCGTGCTCTCCATCATGCTTCCTTCTCGACTCACAGCGTTGTCTCCCTCGCAGGAAATCGTCACCATCGTGGTGTTCGGGGTCGAATACTTTGTGAGGATCTGGGCGGCCGGCTGCTGCTGTCGGTACCGGGGCTGGAGGGGACGGTTAAAATTTGCCCGCAAGCCTTTCTGCGTCATCGGTAAGACCTGCTGCTCTGCATGGGATTTCCTGAACCAAAGGTGCAAGGATAGGACAAGCGGGAATGGCTTTAAGCTGAAAGAGGGGAGATTTAGATGAGATATTGGGAAGAAATGTTTCCCTGTGCGGGGGGTGAGGCAGTGCCCAGGGTGCCCAGAGAAGCTGTGGATGCCCCATCCCTGGAGGGGTTCAAGGCCAGGCTGGATGAGACTTTGGGCAACCTGGGCTGGTGGGAGGTGTCCCTGCCCATGGCAGGGGGTGGCGCTGGGTGGGCTTTAGGGTCCCTTCCAACCCAAACCATCCTGGGATTCTGTGAAAAATGGGTTTAGCTGGGAAGAGCTGTGATCCTGGGTCCAGCCTCGACACTGACTCGCTCACAAGTCATCGCAGCTCTCCGTGTCTCTCTTTGCCTTCCCTGGTCCTGATGAGCTGCCTAACAAGGGAGTGGTGAGGCTTAATTAATTCTTGTTTGTGAAGCACTCGGCGCTTCCCTCGCGAAAGGGGCCATCTGTGCAGAGCAGTTATTTTTAACGGGGTAAGGAGAGGGCAGAGAGGCCATGCCATCGCGTGGAGCCTGCTTTCGATGTCCGGGAGCTGGCCGTGGTCATGGGCAGGATTTTGGCTTATTCCACAGAAAAACAGTGCTATAAAATTTACATAGGAAACCAGGGATGAGGGAGGCTTTCAGCATCCTTGAATTTGCAATATATAGAGCAAGGCTTTTCTTATCCTGGCCTTTCTTTGTCCATGAGGACTGGAGCATTGCTGTGGTGGACCTCTAGATTTTCATTCCCAATTTGGACGGGGGAAATTCACACCTCTGGACAGCACTGGGTAACAGGCAGCTGGGGCTGATTAAAAAAGGGCATTTTGCTGGGATTTAATCCAGTTTATCAGTGTTAACACTGAATCCTGTCAGAATTTGCAGTATTCGATGCATTTTCTGTGGGAAGGATGGACGTGGAGAGGATGTAGTGGCTCCTTTCACCCCGGTTAAGATTCATGCTGTGTCATTCCAGCACAAGATACAACCGATGCGAGATCCTTTTCCCGCACGGCATTCCGGTGGCAGGAGCGCTGCCGTCCCTTTTGTTAGCGGTTCAGCAGCATTGCCTCAGCTTTCCATGTCCTCTGTTCGTGCAGACATCATGGTGCTGATCGCCTCCATCGCCGTGCTGGCGGCAGGCTCCCAAGGGAACGTCTTTGCCACCTCTGCGCTCAGGAGTTTGCGGTTCCTGCAGATCCTGCGCATGATCCGCATGGACCGGCGGGGCGGCACCTGGAAGCTGCTGGGCTCCGTGGTCTATGCACACAGTAAGGTGAGAAACCCCAAGCAAGTAACTCAGCTTTCGGAGATGCTCACCAGGATTGCAATTACTCTCTTCTCTCCCTTAATGATCTTCCAGGAGCTGATTACTGCCTGGTATATTGGCTTCCTGTGCCTCATCCTGGCCTCTTTCCTGGTGTACTTGGCCGAGAAAGGAGAAAATGAGCACTTTGATACGTACGCAGATGCACTCTGGTGGGGTCTGGTAAGTCCTTTTCGTAGAGCAGCAGCTGGTTATTAAAATGTCCATTAACCCTCCATCTTCTCTCGATAGTGAGGAATGGACTGATGGAGTGCTTTGTTAACTTTTTTGTTAAATGGTTTCAGGTGATTCCATTTAACAATTTTTCTTAAATCCTATAAAATGTTAGGGGGTCACATTTCTTGAATTAACTGGAGCTGCAAAGAAACTGGGAACCCGTGTGCTCTCAGTTGTGGGGTTTAGCTCTGTCGCGACAGCAGAGGCGGGTCGGATGGAGACCCCACACCATGGGGTGCTTTGATCATTGTTTTGGCAACAAAAAATTTAAAATTGTACTTGTGCAACGTCCTGTTCACCATACTGTGATAAATCCTATAAAATCTGTAGGGTCTCGGTAGCAGAAGGGCTTCAGCACTGAGCGCACTCCCCTTTCCCATCTCTGCTGCCGGAGGAGGAAAGGGCAAGGCTTGGACTGTGCTCTGTGTGCGCGCGTGCGTGGGAATTATTGGATTACCCGATTAACAAAGAGAATTAATGACGTTCTAATCTTCTTGCGTTATTGTTCTTCAGCTCCGACACTGTGGCACTAGTTTGGCCCTGATTACAGAGCACGTAATGAAAATCCCAGATCTGATCAAATCCCAGAAAGAGACTTGAGGGGGAATCGGCTGATCAAGCAGCTCCTCTGTTCCGACAAAGGGAAAGAAGCCGTAAATTGCTTTTCAAGCCCCTTGGTTATGACAGAAAATAAAAACAAAGCCCAATTTGACATAACTAGAAAATAAACAATGAGGAAAAAGTGACAGCCGGGCTTAGAGCTCAGTGTCGGGAGAACCACGGGCAGATTTTCCCCTCCTGCCCCCCAGGCTGTGAGAGCCTTTGGCTGAGGATTGTCCCCCCCTGTTCCAGGACCTGGAGCTGCACCGGACAGTTTTGCCACTGAGATGCTCAGAATAAAATTTGAGCTTCATTCAAAGAAACAGATTTTGTTACTGTCCAACTCACAGGTCCAGTACAGATGTTAAGAGATGGGCAAAATAAATCAAATTTCAGGTTCAGAAGCTCATCCCTTGGTCTGATCTTAGTGGATCCAGTCCTTGTAGTTTTCTATATAAATTATAAGAAAAAATGTAAGCCAGCTGTGCAGCGGTTGTGAAGAGAGCATTGCTTCGACTTTGTTTCAGTAAGGAAGAGCCGTGCAGATGCATTTTCTAACCACTTTGTCCAAATGGCGTCTAATTGATAGGGCTTTTAGTGGGGCCAATTAAAGAGCGCGTTGGGATCGTGCTTCCATTTGTGTAAAAGTGATTTTATTCTGAGCTGGTGAGGTTTCCAAAGCCACATCAGCACGGTGTTGGCCCCTGTCCCTGGGGCCAGATCTGTCTGTGGAGGCAATGGGCCGGGGACCTTTTTGGTCCATTGGGCAGAAATCTCAAAGATGTTCCTAATCCGACCATCTTTCTCCGCCAGTCCCAGGCTCTCCCAATCCTCTCAGAAGCCTCGGGGGATAACCAACATTTCTTCCCACCAGTGATGTCCATGGACCGAAGTGGGCAAAGGCACCTTTTCCTGCAGTTGGAGGTTCAGGGGATTCTTTGTCTCCAACAAATCTCAGCTCCTTCCCCAAAACACACACAGCAGCTTGCTGGTGTTCTCCTGGTGCATTGCAATGATACTGAGGAGGGGAAAAAGCATCCCTAGATTAGGTTGTATGAAGCAGTCATTATTCATCCTACTGGGCTAATATTCTGGTTTTAAATAGGAAAGGAGACTGGATAATAGGCACTGCTGGGTAGATTAGGAATAAACAGCAGGAGATTTTTGTGCGTGCAAATAGTCCTGCCTTGTCTGGGGAGATGCGAGAGGGATTTTGGGGGAGCTGGTGCGGGTTTGCTTCCCCTGCTGAAAGCACAACCCCATCTCCCGGGGGAGGCTCCGAGATGCCACAAGCCTCTGCACCAGATGGCAGCTAAAGGCAAGAAGATGCTCCCGAGTGGCGTGAAAACTCAGCGCCTCGGGCAGGGAGGGCAGCAGGGCATCGCTGCATCCCTTGGGGATGTCCCAAGCAGCCGAGGTCCTCCCAAGTGCCGCCCACTCGGTCCCCCATGTCCCACCCCAGCGTTGCGGGAGTTTTGGCTGTGTTGTTTTATTGTTTGAGTTTTCCAGGCTGTGTGCTGATCTCCTCCCTGCAGATCACTCTCACCACCATCGGCTACGGGGACAAGTACCCGCAGACCTGGAACGGGCGGTTGCTGGCGGCTACCTTCACCCTTATCGGCGTCTCCTTCTTCGCTCTCCCCGCTGTAAGCAGAGGCTGTTGTGTCTCTTCTGGGTTGAGATGGGCTCAGCTGTGCTTTGTCCCTGTCCCTGGGAGCTGGTGGGAACGTGAAAGCCATGTCCCATGGCATGATGCACCCATAGACCTCCTGCTGCAGCTGCTCCATTGCTGAGTCAAAAAAAAAAAAAAAAAAAANGATTTGGCACTGAACAAATCTTTATGCAAGTGAAACCATTTTTTTTCCCCTGCAAAAGGCTGTTTCTGGGATCATGACATAATTTCAGTAAATTATCCCTTTCCCTTTCACCGTGTGTTGCATGGATGTGATTTTTTCCCCCATGGGGATAATTTGCTGAATACCAGCACAGTGTGGTTATTTTGTATTTTATCAGCCAGCTGGAGGTGGTTTGGGAAAAGCAGCAATTCCAGCAAAGTCTGTTCCCCCTTCACGGGGAACGTCTGCCAGGAATGCAAAAAAAATCTCAGAACAAACCTTTGAGGGGAAGATTGGCTGCAATTTTTTAGTGCAAGCTTAGCTGATGCTCTGCTAACTGGAAATTTTTATTCTCTTCCCCAGGGCATCTTGGGTTCGGGGTTTGCTCTGAAGGTTCAAGAGCAGCATCGCCAAAAACACTTTGAGAAGAGGCGAAACCCAGCAGCGGGTCTGATCCAGGTGAGGATCGCATCCAAGGAGCCTTGGGGTTACATCAGCCTCATTTTGGGGGGGGTTTAATAGACTTGTAGAAGTTGGGGAGGAGGTGGGCAGGTGACAAATGGGACCATGTGTGTGAGGTGTGAGACAGCAGCTGGTGACTGGTTTTGTCTGGGAAGAAATGCCAGGAAATCAGCCATGGGGAAAACAGCATATGTGGCAGGCAGTCTGGGGGAGAAAAGGGATGACATCCAGCGCAGCAAGACCAATGCAGTAGGACAGGCTGTTTTCACCCATTTTTTTTTTTCCCCCCACAAAGAGAATATTTATACTGATAGAAAGTTACAATTGGGAGTGTTTCCTTCACGATAAATGTCTGTGCAGAAGGTTGACCTTGGTGTATGTCTTGGAGGTTTGAAATCAGAGTCATTTAGGTTCCCCTGGTCCTCTCTCTCCAAATTTTTTACCTCCCTAATGGGCAACAACACCCGTTCGGAACCTGACCTCACCCTGACAGCGAGCGCCTGGTACCCGCGGCATGTTCACCTGGGCTCACATCATGGTATAGCCCCAAATTTGTCATTTGTCACACCAAGGAAAATGCAGAGTGTCAGAACTTTCCCACAGAGTGCAGCGGGAGGACTTGGTGTTGGCTGGGGTTTATACAACCAAGGGTAGCGCTGGATCCACAACCCCACCGTGTCTCCTCCACAGGCGGCTTGGAGATTTTATGCCACCAACCTGTCCCGGACGGACCTGCACTCCACCTGGCAGTACTACGAACGCACCGTCACCGTCCCCATGTACAGGTACCTCCTCCTCACCCTCCCTCTTCCGCTGCCGCCTTTGTGATGCCACTGTCTCCATATCTATTTTTGTTATCTGGATATATAGTTTTGTTTATTTATTTACTTTTTTTAGGTTGAAAAAGTTGATTTCAAGAGCTCTTAAGGGCTCGTATATGCTTTTTCTTTTGGAGGTTTTTTTTTTGCTTTTTTTGTGTGTATTTCTTTTTGACTTGATTTTAATTTCTGTTATGTTTTCTTTTCTTTTTCTTTTCATCTCTGTGTGCGTATGTGCTCTTCTTTTCACCTTTATTTCTCCTCGTCCGCTGGTAGTTGCATTGTGTTGTGACAGTTGCCGTGCCTGGGTGTGAAGACCTCCCTTCCGAGCTGCCCTGGATCGTAGGTAAATGCCACCATCCTCCTTGTGCCCTTGCGGGGCTCTCCTTGCCTCTCCAGCTGGTCTCTAATGGTCCTTCTGCCTTTCAGCAAACTTCTGTCCCTCCCTTGAGTGCATTTATCCTAGGTCCCCCTTTCTTTCTTTTTTTTTTTTTCCTCTCCTCTAAGAGGAGGAAAACCAAATCAGGATTCAGTGAGCGTTTTCCCATGTCTTGGATTTGATTTATCCATCACGATCTGTTGACGCGAGTAGGGAAGGACAGCAGAGCTGTGCTGGATGATGCTGATAAAGCACCGCCGTGTTTAGCAGCATCTGTCATAAAACACCGAGTTTCAGCAGCATCCATCATAAAAGAGAGTTTTTTGCAGCATCCATCTGGCTTGCTTTAAGGAGAGGTGACTCGTCATCGTGCCCAGGCAGCTCTTTCAGCTGCAATGACCCAGGTTAGAGCAGCGCTGGGGGAACTCGCAGCCTCCTGGGATTTGGAGCTTCATGGAGATGGGGACGGAGTCCCCATGCTGTGCCTCGCTGCCCTCTGGGATGCGGGGAAGCACCGTGTCCCCTGTGTCACTCTCAGGGTTGGTGGCATCAAGGAGGAGGCATCCCCAGAGGCTAAAATGCAAAACGTTGCTGTTCATTTTCCCCTCCGCACTGCAAGGCATCCCACCAGGGCCGTGCATCCCTCTCTGGTGTTTTTTTAGGGGCTGGACAGATCTCTCCGGGTTTGTACAGGATATGTTTGTTGGATATTCCTGTAACTTCATGGGGGTTTTTAGGGCGTGATGGGGCTCCCTGTGCCCCATCTCCCTGCTCCCACACAGGGCTGTGGTCCAGCGCTGGGTTGTGCCACTGCAAAGGTGAATCCTTTCTGTTTTCCCATGTTACTGGTGCCTTCTAGCCTTCGGGCAGATAGTCTGGCTATATTTCCTAGGGTAAGAATGAACCGGTGTTTTAAACGCAGTGGCCAGCCTGTGAATCCATTTTTAAAACCTGTTGGAAGTCACATTGTTGTGGTCAGTAAGTTTTCATTGGATTCATTCCCAGTGTGTGTCTGATCGGTTGCTTTTTCCCAAGAGATTTATGAGATTTTGCTTAAAAAAAAAAA
>VZTO01013967.1:7329-34678 GCA_013400615.1 Syrrhaptes paradoxus
TCCCTGTCCCCTTTCCCCCCCCCCCCCCCCCCCCCCCCCTCTTTTCTCTTCTCACCGATTAGTGTAGTAGGCTGGTTTTTTTTTTTTTTCCCCTCCAGTTTATACCCATAGGTTGATTACAGAAAGGGCACCTGTCTTTTGTTTCATGAGGCCACTTGTGGTTAGAACATTTCTGGAAAGCTCAGCTCCGGTTCCCTTTTCTTCTGGTCCCTCCCTCCTATAGATGTGCAAGAATCAACCTCGACTCTTGTAACAAGAGCTCTTGTGACAAATGAGAAACAGTTCTGTAATCTCTCCTGCAGAGGAGACTATACTACATCTTCATACACAGCTAGGAAATGCTGAAATCACTAATCTACTGCAGAAATTGTCTGTTAACACCATCATCACTATTAGAAAGTAATCTGTATTTCTTGTCTTAAGTTCCTTTCACCTATAGCTGGCTCAGTGCAAAAGCTACAATGAAAGGGAGCGTTACTTGGATAGTTAGGGGTTTGTTTTTTTTCTGCTATCCTTCCTAGAAATTGAATGCTAGTACCATTTACAAGTTACACCTCCATCAGCAATGGCTTAGTTGTCAATATGTTATTTTTATCTGGCCTAACTTTCTGTGACTATTTCCAATTACTTTTTCTGCATTGGCATACATGTATATAAACCTGTATGTATTTGCATGTGTGTATGTTCAGGGAGTCATCACGTACCAGAGAGTCCACACACTGAAGCACCAGCAGCCTAGACAATTTTTTAGTTCCTTGCATTTTCCAAACCAAGACATCTTCCAAGAGCTGAAACCTTCCAAGAAAATGAATTAATTACAAAGCTTTTGAGAATAAAGCCTTTGGTTTCCTAGAACTGCTTACCTACACATTTATTGGAAGGAATTTTGCACCCTGCTTCTGCAGATGGCAACAAACAGGCTGCTTTATCTGCTGTCTGACTAGATACAGAGCAGGTGCCTCAAGATTCAGTTTGCATGCTGTTATGTCTAACCAAATATATGCAGGGAAGGCCTATAAGGAATTTCAGCAGAGTTTAGTAGTTTAGAGCTGTTAATAATCCCATGAAGTGTTCAAAACCAGCTTGTTTGGAATTGGAAAGTTCAGTCTATATGCAGTCCACATTTACATCTCTCTGCCCCTGCCATCTAAACCCACCCTTGAAATTTGTTCAGCTGATTGTTATTACATTTCTGGTTTAGTTCTGTTTTTTTTTTTATAAGAAAAACTATTCAATATTGAATTTACTTAGGACTTAACTCTTAGCAACATCTCAGAGTAAGAATTACAGTTTTATAGACTAGTGGTGGTTCCTCTTGATTTCTTGGAAAGTCACAGAGACACAACCAAATTCTAGCCCTCAGTTGTTCACAGAAGATAGCAAGCAGCCTTATGGGACTGCCAAGCTTGTGAGATACTAGGGGTCAAGTTTGCTTAGCATTGTCTAGTTTTTATTAATAGATAGATGAATTGCTTAATGTTAGAATTATGCAGTTCTGCAGATAAGTTACAACACTCTGAAATCACAAGGGCATGGTGCATGCAATCAGGGGTGTAGGAAGATGCCATGGGAGGCATTCCAAAGCAGTCATGGTCTGGAGTGGTGCTGAGCTGCCCACTGAACGGCTCAAACCTGGGTGATTTAGTGGTCTTCACTGGTCATAAAAATCCAGCTCTGCTACTTCTCATGGATTGCACATTGCCTACGTTCAGATCTCTATGCCACCTCTTTTTTTTTTTTTTTTTTTTTTTTTTTTTTTTTTTTTTTTTNGAAGCGGGTGAAACTTTGAATCCTCTAGTTAAAGACGTAGATTCACTGGATAACCTAGTGGTTCTTTCTGTTCTTAAAAATCTACGTATCAGCAAACACACATAAAACTGTATTCTTTATAAACTTTAACTGACACGTAGCCAATTGTAACGTACCCTTTAGAAATACAAAAGATGCAAAATAGTTTCTGGAATTGTTATTCTGGTTTAATGCATTCTGTCATTAAAAAAGAAAGAAACAAACAAAACCCCCAAAACAACTGCAATTTGTATTCTTAGCTTAAGTGTCACATTGAGGATGCAGACAGTCACCTTCCAGGGAGAGCGGAAGAAAAACAATGCAAACAGGATTTGGCAAACCCCCCTATTGTTAACAAATAAATAAAGATTAAATGTTTTACACGTCTCTCATACAGATTTCATTCTTTGGTCACAGATGAAAAGTCAACATTTGCAAATGGAGATAATCCAAATAAAATAATACATGGGCAACCAGAACGGCAGATTCTCTCCCTGGGAAGATATTGTTATTTAGACGGACTTCATGGCACACCAAGAGCAGACAGCGTATCTTTATAAATTTGCACTCATAGAATCATAGAATCATAGAATGGTTTGGGTTGGAAGGGACCTTAAAGATCATCAAGTTCCAACCCCCCCTGCCATGGGCAGGGACACCCTCCACTAGACCAGGTTGCTCAAAGCCTCATCCAGCCTGGCCTTGAACACCTCCAGGGATGGGGCATCCACAACTTCCCTGGGCAACCTGTTCCAGTGTCTCACCACCCTCACAGTGAAAAATTTCTTCCTAATGTCTAGTCTAAATTTACCCTCTTTCAGCTTATACCCATTACTCCTTGTCCTCTCACTTCACTCCCTGATACAGAGTGCCTCCCCATCTCTCCTGTAGGCCCCCTTCAGGTACTGGAAGGTTGCTATTAAGTCTCCTCGGAGCCTTCTCTTCTCCAGGCTGAACAACCCCTCATCTTCAGCATGGAATGGAACTCATCCACCTTCTCATCCACTGAAGCCACTCCTCTGAAGAATGCTATCTCATCTAATCTTATTTCCTCAAAATTAGCATTTTTCCTACCATACATTTAATTTTAGCAGGACAATCTAACAAATTAGAATTCCACAGAGGATTCAAATGAACCTTCTAAATTTGATTGGATCACTTAATGAGACCAAAGCACAGTCAGTGTCCAAGTATTTGGCATAATATTAATTTTCAGCACAAATCTTTTTCATTATGTAGCTCTTCATATTGCTGCCTAAAAAGTTCTTATTTCAAAAAGATGATGATAAATGTGATAATAAAATATTTATAAAGCATTCCATGGTCACAATAATTTATAATTTTTTTTCTCTCACACCTAAATATTTATGGTACTATATCAAAATATTTTGTTGAACTGATTTACAGGCAACCACTGAGACAGCACCACTTTTGACATGGTCACATTTTCTGATCTATTAATATGCCCCGAACATGAACTTGCTGTAAGTCAAAACCAACTTAAGTGTCAATTTGAAATATTCTGTCAACTCTTTATCATAAAATCAAAATTTGGTGAGTAATTTCTACAAATTGGGTGTGAGAAAAGGTAGGACTCAATGTAAAAAAAGGTATTATTCAAAATGAGAAAAAATGGCAGAATGCTGTGAAACTGAGCTGAACTATATTTGTTTCAACACTATACAGTTTTGTAAACTTGTTATGCAGCTGATAATAAAAAAATATCAAAAAGCTACAAATCTTCTACTACAGAGAGCAAAAACCTAAGAGCAAAACAAAAATGCTGACATATACTATGGTGTTTAAAAATGCAATGTTAATTAAGAAATATAATTAAGAGTACTTTTGCACAGAAATATGAAAATCATACCGTAATTAGCTTAATTACAGCTATGTAAACAAACATTAAATTTAAATTGAAATGCATCTTTTTTTCTGAAGCCCTATTATGAACGCATATTTCTTGTCACTTTCGTGTTTTCCTATTTTCCTTCAGTACAATTCAGACCAAAATCAAATTTAGGTTAAACTGAGCTTGTTGCAAATTTGTGGCAGATGCCTTCTGTGTAAGTGCTATTATGTAAACAAGTAGTGTAACTGACTTGAAAAGACCTTTTGAAGTACATTTCTCTTTGCAGAATTAGGACCTAAATCTGGGAAGTTGTTTTCTTAGCTTAAGCTACATGAATCTGAATAACTGAAGCACATAACAAAAGAAAGTCTTAAGTTAGGTGCCTAGTAAGCTTGATTATATTGTTGATTTTGTCTTCTATTCTACACAAAAATGTATGGTTGACAAATTTCCCAGGACACAGATGTCAGAGCAACCAAGCCTTCCAAACCTCTGATGCTACTTTTAAACTGTGTTATATTTATTCATAAAAGAAAAGCTAGAAATCAGGTCACTTTAAGTTTCATCCAAATGTCTGAAATTAGTTCAAAAAGTGCACATATGGTAGGTCTCCACTAACACATTTAGAGGTACATCCTGGATAGCATTTCCAGGTGACTGAACCTTTTTAAGCAAACAAATATTAACAAATATTGATTTTTAAATTATTTAAATGGACTGAGAGAGATGCTGAAGGAAGAATTGTTACTATGAGCACAGATCATGAACACTTACACATGTAACAGACTCCCCATATTCTCCTTTATGATTGTGCACAGCTTGGTTTCTCAAGGGATCAAAAAAAAAACAGGTTTGGGAAATTTGGTTCATGTTCAAAGCAATTTTGGGGAAGGAGCATAACGAGAAAAGCTGTTGTTTTTTTTTTCCTTAAAACATTGTTTTGTATAATATCAAATGACAAGATTTAAGACCAGCTTACCTCCTTAGAATTAATTTAATTGTTATAAAATGTGGCTAGAAACTTACATTCCTTGACTAATCATACAATTCCTATAACATGATGCTTCCAAATACTTGGCAGTTCACTGGACCTTTTTTTCCTTTGTTCCACTTTGAGACATAAAGGTAAACAGTAATTTCACATATTTGAAGTTACTGGTTTTATTTTCCATCTTGTAATAATAATTAAAAAAAATTAAAAAATCAATGCATAATATAATTTTGGGCACATACTTAATGAAGAATGTTATAGGCTTATCACATCCAAGCTTCTGAAACTAATGGGCAGGATGAACACTGAAATAATGTATTTTACTTCTCGCACAAAAAAAAAAAAAAAAAAGAAAACAAACCACAAGCTGATTTATCAAAACATAAAAAGTAAATGAAGAATTCCAGTTGCCAGATTTAATGCACTTAACAATTCTACTGTTTCACCTCCCTGACAGGAACTGCGGTACAGATGTTAATTACCATTTATAGAATGTCTTGTCAAAACACCTAAGAATTATTGTTCCGTTAATGACTTTGTCCTGCACTTGGATTCAATCACTGATTCGAGCTGAAGAAAGCGGAAAAGGATCACTAACACTTGGTTAGGACAGCCAGTCTTTCCCTGCAAACTCCAGCCAGTAATGCATGGCTTTGTGCCAACAATTTAGCTTTAGAAGAACTATTTTTAAATTGTAGTTAAGAGGTAATTAAGTCACATTTAAGAAGATTATTACCCTTGTATTGAGTGAGTTAATTTATTAAAAGGTAATGTCAGACACAGCAAGCTATTTAGAAAAAATGCCAAACACTTAAGAGCACAATGACCTAGTTGAGACACCAGAATATTAGTAGACAAACAGAAGCATTCCGGGTCAATTTATTCAGTGGGATAACAGACAGGCAGCTGTTTCTCCACACATTCACTGGACACATACCTCTTCTCCTTTGAAATAGGTTGGAGTTTTGCTACTGCCTTCGTTGGGTGTAAAATCGGGTCTTTTGTCTCTATAGAACACCAAATTAATTTTACCAGCAAGCCTGATTTAGGAAGGAATGCACTGAAGAAAACAGATCAATTCCCTTGTGAACTACAAGTCATTCTTTGAGCATTTAGCTTCCCTATATACCTCACCAGTTCTTTCTTTGAAAGTTCTTCAGCTAAAGACTCTACTTTTTCCAAGTTGTCTAAATATAGTTCTGCTTACTCTCTTTTTGACATGTTTTCAACTCAGGTCTCATCAGTATTACTGTTGTTTGTTTTTTTTTTTCCTCCAAAAAACTATTTCCTCCCACCATCTTCGCAACTGTCTGGATGATAACTCCTTATGTTACACACTTATATAACTGAATTTAGCTACCAGATTTCACTTAAAATGAGTGAGTGGCTTCTTTTTATACTTCATTTAGGTATAAAACTTAAGGTTACTTAAGTACTGAGTCATAAGTAAGGTAGGATTCATTCCGCTCTTGGGTTCAGCTCTAGAGACAGTCATCTGAACTGATTACGCACAGAGAAAGTTTCCTCTTCCATATTTGCAACTTAAAAGATCAAAGTGATGAAGCACCACAGAAGGCACCAGTTATGCTGCTTTTGGCTGGCATAGAGCTCATATGGAGCTACGTTTTGGATTTGTGCTGAAAACAGTGTTGAAGATACAGGGATGTCTTAGCTATTGCTGAGCAGTGCTTACACAGAGTCAAGGCCTTTTCTGCTTCTCGCACCACCCCACCAGCAAGGAGGCGAGGAGTGCAGAAGAAGTTAGGAGGGGTCACAGCTGGGACAGCTGACCCCAACTGACCAAAGAGACACTCCATACCATACAATGTCATACTCAGAATATAAAGCTGGAGGAAGAAGAAGGAAAGGGGGGACATTTGGAGTTATGGTGTTTTTTCTTCCCAAGCAACCGTTACATGTGATGGAGCCCTGCTTTCCAGGAGATGGCTGAACACCTGTCTGACAATGGAAAGTGGTGAATGAATTCCTCATTTTGCTTTCCTTACGTGCTCAGCTTTTGCTTTACTTATGAAACCGTTTTTATCTTAACCCACAAGTTTTCCCACTTCTATTCTTATGATTCTCTCCCCCATCCCACAGGATGAACAAGTGGTGTGTGGTATTTCCAGCTGGGGTTAAAACTCAACACAAGTATAGGACTCCGATTCAGATTAAAAATTTAGAAGTCTACATGAAAACCATAGATACATGTATTTTCTAATCTCTCATTGCAATTAACAGAGATCCTGTCAATCCTATTGGTCTAGTTAAAACAATATAGTAATTCACCAAACGTACAGAAGTGAATCTGGACAGCTCTCTGTATTATACTAGCTGTTTTGACTAGATCTCCATTAACAATAAGAAGTTAAGGCACCTAACTCTTATGTACACACCTTTGTTGTAGATAACTAAATTTAGCACTTGAATCTGGACCTATGTCTTATCCTTGTCTTTGACATAATACTTCATCACTTTGATCTCTTAATGTGCACAAAGATTAGCAAAACTTCTCTAATACAATTAATTATTTCTTTAAAACCAATTTCATCAAACTGCTTGCCTTTTTTTACCTGAAAAAATAAGCCCATTGAAGTAATCAAATTTTCCTGAGGTCTTACTTGTGAATGGATTCCATCTTAACAGAACGATGCCCCTACCCTAGCAAGGTTTTCAGATGGTCTCAAAGCACATGCTGAAGAGTTTCAGGACAATTTTTTTAGAAAAAAATATCATTTTTTTTCTGCATTGTAACACAAAACTACAATGGAACTTCATAGAAATAGCAGGGACAGCATTCACTTTCACAAAATTACAGATTTCTGTCTCCATAGCAGTATGGATTAAGGGACAATGGGCCAGACCAACAAAACTGAAAAGGAGTCAACAAATGGAATTTTCCCTAATGCTAATGGCTTTGTTGAGTGCCAGGTGAGATGAAATACCCTTGAAAAAGGTTTGAAAAGATGGATTACATCACAAATTGCATCTGGTCCCCCATTCAGGCACTAAGTGCTATCAGTATTCTTGATTAAAATGGAAACTGTTGTTCCCTGCTGTGGGGAGTAAGGTAGCACTGGAAGTAGAAAACATCTGGCAGACACCTTGAATATAAAATTTTTTTAAAGCATTGCATTTTTTTTGTTTGTTAATTAATATCTTTCACAGTCTCAGGTAATCACTTCACAACTTCTCAGTAGTCTGACGTTCAAGGGAACTTTATGCTCTGTCAGTTTCTATACCTGTGTTGTCAAAGAACATGGGAATGACATAAACATCTTGGTAATTTGTTCACTGTTGGCTTACATATCGCTTTCACAGTGCTCTTTTTTCCAGAAGGCAGTAACATTAATAACATTCTTTGACCTCATGGTTATGCACCGACAGTGTATTCTCTGGTTCTATGTTAGCTTACTATGTAAACCTTCAGGGTCCTACTATTTCACAGCTAAAAGATGGAGGCCATAAGATCTTGTTGATAAGGCTGATTAAGTAAGACTGCAACACTTGTCTGCAACAAACACCCACCTCAGCATGGCTTGCAGCAGTCACTGCACCAACTAGAAATACTTGCTTAAACTTCATGCTAACTCTGTTGCATATCACCTAATACTTGTGCTTTTGTCTGATACCTGGTGTTTACTGGGGAGGCGTTTACTACAGACAAATAGGCACAATCAATCAGAAGAAAAATTCAAATTCAACATCAGTTTTACAAATACATGCAGTGTGAGATGAGTGCCACCTGACTGGAATGTCATAAATGGACAGCCAATCTTAGAGAGACAAGCAAACACAAGTTACCACAGTTCTATAAGAATTGTTCTGAAGGAATTAAACAGAATTTAAAAAAAGAAAAAAAAATTACCACAGTAAGTTACTTTATTTTTAGAAGAAAAGTAAATTGAGAAAATCTCATATCTCAGGACTTCAGTAAAGCATGTGATTAAGTGCCATATAGGAAATTAATTTAATCTAGCTAGAATATATGTTAAGAGAACCTGGAGGTTGATTTAAGGAGTAAATAGATGGTTCTGAAATGGCTTGTACAGCTATGGGGATGCAGGCTCCACACACTTCAATATCAGAACTAGTCCAGAATAAAATTTTCAGTAATGACTTTTACATGAATATATGTGAAGGGCTGATACAATTTTCTCCTGATTCAAAAACTGGGAAATATGACCAGTAAAGACCACATTATCTTATTTAAAAAAAAAAAAGAAAAAAAAAGAGAAAAAAGAAAGCAAAAAGAATTTTTCATTACTAGAGAAGACTAGGAGGTTTTAGATTGTTTTATTTAGAAGAATGAAACTGTAGACAGAAAAAGGTGAAGAGTAGGGATAAACAAATAGAGATGTAAAATGACTTTGTAAATTAAGAGATAGTATAAGAATAAATAGTACACAATAAATCTGATTACCTGGTGTCTGTGATAACAGACTATTGGACCCCTTCCCAACATTTTGATTTTTATATTAGAAAAATTCCATAAGAAAAACATTAGTGCTTTTTTTATTGTGTATATTAGTGTGAGTTTATACTCTTACATTTCATTTCTTAATGTCTGACTACAGTCATGGTAGCTGACGTACAATGGAAGTTTGCACTTGAACAAAGTAGTAAGACACTGTAGTGACAATGTACTGCGTCTAACACAAGGTAGATAAAAAGATCTATAATTCCTTACAGAGATAATATGTGGTATTAAAGATAAGAGTTCTTAGGAAGAAGGCAGGATTTTTCAGTATGAATTCTGTCCAGGGTTCATGTACTTTTGAAAAATCTCATGTAGTAAAAGAAGGTACTGGAAGTAGGAATGATCTGATGAAATACTGTCATTTTTAATTGAAGAATACCTTTCAGCTAATCGTCTAGATTCTTTAAACAGGCTCTTTTACAATGTGATTCATCTGAACTCCTTTAGGTTTTACTTTACAATGAGACGAATTGTGCCCTTAAAGTGTCTGCTTCCCTCTGGTGACTACTAAATTACCCAAAGTGCCTCGATTGGATGTATATGTGGGATCCTTAGCTTCTACAGCTGAAGCAACAGAAGACAGGTCTTTCAGAATATCTAGTGAATCAAAGACAATGTGTGTGACCTTAGCTATGTCATGAAGTTCCTCTGTGTCTTTACTGCTCATCTATAAAATAAGGATAATAGAATTTCCATACCTTACAGGACAATGTGGTGGGTTGTGGATTACATAGCTCTCTAATACCATGGCAATGGATGCCCTATAAGTACTTAAGCCTCTTCCGGACTGTTAAATGAGAAAACCAAGAAGAGCAGACAGTAAAACTTGCAAACTAGTTTCTTTTCAGAGAGGGCCATTTGACATCTCCCTGAAGTAAAGCTCTACTGAAGGATGGGGTTGGTGTAAAGCACGCTGTGATTAATCATAACAGCAAGAGTGATGTTTTAGAAAAAGGGGGTATCCCTCCCTCCTAAAAAAGAGAATAGACGTGGGATAGGTTTTTCTCTTTTGTCACAAGCTGTTCCATTTGCCTCATGATTCAAGTAAACAATTGCTACATCAACAAAAGAACCCTCTGTGTCTATTGCCCACTGATACATCCTTTTAAATCTTCTTCATTTTCTCTTAAGACAGCTATAAGGGAAATGTTTTCCAGCATTCCAATCTTTATTGAGAAATTCATTACAACACATTTCTAGTGTTATACTGTGACTCTTGTGATAAGGTGTGTGCTTGTTTCATATATGCAAGGGCTGATTCGACCTTATTTACACCAATACCAATTGACTTCAGCTGAATTACACCTAATTTACTCTAGAACTGCTGTCAGAATCATCCTCATATTTCAGCCAGAGCTTACAAGTCTCCAGCAGAAAAGTGCCTTTTTATTGTAAGGCTAAATTGGCAATCATCCAGAATTCCCTGGGAGAAAGGGTTTTTTAACCACATTGATTTAGAGAAACATAGAAGCCTTATTTATTTAAAATCAAGGATATAAATATTTTAGCAGCAGCAGCAGCCATAAAAAGAAGGCAAGCATTCAAAGTTGCTGCAAATAAAAGAAACCTCCTCTTAGGCTGACTAGAGCTAATGGCTGATGATAGAATTTGAAGAGTGCAGAGAAACAGGTACAAAGAAGTACTTATCAATAATAAGAACAACAGCACTATATTTACAATCCAATGTTTAAAGCCAAAATAGACATTCTTTTCTCTGTTTGCTCTCAGGAAAAGTTATCTGCAGCTCACAGGCCTGAATTTGAGCCTTCTTATGTCACTCAAAAGAAGTACTGAAAAAACTGTGCTGGAGATGACAGACTAGTAACCCCTCTAGCAAGCCAGACCTGTGGGGGGGTGTCATGTTTTCTGTGTCTGGGCTGAAAGCACTCTTCCTACTTAGAAATGCTCTCTTTTGTTCTCCCATGGTTCCTGAAATTCATTCTTGAGAGATATAAAAAACTGAACTGTGAAGTTCATCTCATAGAAAAAATGTCTCTTAAATTTCCATAGGAACAAAGAATCACAAAGTGAATGTAAATCTTTGTTTTTTTTCTTCTCAAGGCAGAACAGCTCACAGAAGTCATAAACCAGATCCCCAGCTATATCAACTGTTACAGCACCACTGAAGTTAGAGAATGTCCCATCCAGTATTTGCCTCTGTAAGAGACACATAAGAATAAGCCAATTCTATTAAGTCTCAGTCACATTAAAACCATTAAATAAGGTCAGATTATATCTAACTATATATTTGCAACATACATTATTGATAACCAGACAACTGCCAGGACAAGAAACAAAAACTGATGACTTAAAGAGCTACTGAATTTCAAAAGAAAGACTGTCTTTTTCTCAAAGCATTTACACAGCATTTTACTTGTTATAATAAATTATGACTCTAAATAAAATATAACAAGTAAAGAAATCTTATAAATTACAGAGACAGAGAAATTTGGGAGACAAAGGTCGAATATCTAGACATGTGTAATCACATTATTCAAACCATATCCTGGAAGATTAAAGCCAGAGCTCTGAATCTCAAAAGCCAGTAACATTACCAACTGAAAAGCACCCGGAACTACCTTACTGATTCCCATGAGATCAAACATATTCATAAACCTGCTAAAATATATGTCTAGAAACATGGATAAATATATAGATTAAAAAAAAAAATCTTCCATCAGAGAGACTGTTAAGACTCTCAGTGCAATGGCAAGCTTTCCCAGTTTAATTTTCAGTGAGTGTCCAAGGAATGGCTTTCGTTTACAACTGCAAAGATCATTCAAATCAATATTGGCAAGATCTTAATAAAATACAGTTTCTACTTTTAAAACAGTGCCTATGCTATTTCCAGATTTATCAGGGGACTAAGGAGCCTCTCTTCTCCTTCATTCAACCCATAAGCCTTCATGTTTTGCTTCCTCTCAGGAACTCTCTCATTCTCCACAAAATTTTCAAAACCTATTTGCTTGTCCTGAAATTCCCCTCCTGTTGACCTTACCTATCAACCACAAACAAATAATATGTGCAAGTAATAATCAGCAAGTCCACTCACAACCCAAAACTGGTCAAAACAGGAGGTGTGCAGGCACAATGGTGTCTGTGTGTAACTTGCATCATGAGCATGGGGCCTGGAGACCAGAGGCCTGGACACAAGCTTCCTGTAGGGCTCCTCAACCACAGAGTGGTTTTGGCAAAGAGAGAACTACATTTACTCTCTTTATGGTGGATTTTCATAGGGCTTTGTTTGCTACTAATTAAGGTCTGCTTAAGTTTTGGAAACTGAGTAGAAGATGGACAGATATCTTAAGAGAATTTTAAATAAAAGTCTTTTATCTTTAAAAGACTTCTGAGCTGTCACTGCAGAAGACAGTTACAACTTCCCTTGCAATGTAAGCACTTTGCTACTTCAGCAGTGATTATGTGCTTGTTCAAGTAGCCAGCAACAAGCATTAATGACTTTGTTAATTATTTCCCCTCTCAAGCATCCTATTTTTGGGTCACTGAGAAAGCAGCAAAGGGGAAAGTGACTTCTGCCCAGTCAACGCAACAGTTTTTATTGAACTGAGCAGTGATACAAGTTTTTAATGAGTAGCTTACAGCAGAGCAAAGTAAAAGGAATATAAGACAAAAGACACAAGAGCCCTCACACACAATTCTTAGAAGTTCTGGTAAAGCTACTGTGTGAACATAGTTGCAGAACATCTGAGATAAAAGCAATAAAAATGTCTTTCAGCTCTGATAATGGGGATGCTGTTTCTTAGGTACAGCATTGCTGTAAGCCTGTCAGAGCTCTCTCTGTGTTCACACAACATTCCCAAATTCTAGACATATAGACCCTGTCAGGGTCCTCTAAGGGGCAAATCATTCCTTTTTTCATCTTTACAACCAAAAGGTTTTGCTTTACTTTTAGTTTTCATTAAGTCATGTAATATTTATACAACAGAGGGATAAATACTAAAACATCCATCTTCCTTAACAATTCCTGTGTATATTTTTACAGAATATTTACTTAGAATTTGATCCTGATTTACAGAGAATTTACTGAACACATTCCCTTCAAAACTCTGGACAAAATAATAGAATAAAAAAACCCAGATGAACAGCAAAACATACATTCTTAAATGCTCTGTTAGTCCACCAGTATCTATTAATTCTTTTTCAAATTTCAAAACAAAAATAACTCAAATCTCTTACTCCAGATGAAATAAAATAGGGAACTTGATTTATTTTTAAATTACCTTTCTATACTCTTGTCTATATGAGGAAGCATTTAACACAGTCATGTTGAACACTATAGTACTGAGTACTATTCTTACTCTTTATCAACACACTTTATTTTTGGGTAGGCAATATCTTAACTAGAAATATTGTATGACTTTTACTTCCTCAAAAGAATGGGTATGATTATGGGTATTCTCAGTACAATCCAAATGTATGAAGTGAAACAGTATCTGAAAGTATAACTATAAGGAATAAAAAATGTTTTATTAGGCTAACTTCCAGACCATAGACCCGTATAAGATTTTGGGAGACGAAATACAACATATTAGTTTCCAAAGCAGCAAGTACAAAAGATTCAAAACACTCCAGCACAGCACACTCTTCAGAGAAAACATTTTATATGTGATTAATATATATTAAAAAGTCATATCATAGCTAAATGTGCAAAAAAATATGCCAAATGTTTCACTCAATTCATTAATGGTAAGCTGATTAATACAACATATTTTATTTGAGAGTGAAATCCAAAGCTTGTTATGGCAAAACAATTCAGGCTTACAGGATTGTATTGAGCACTGTTATGCTTGACCATGCTAATGTAGCTGTTTTTATTTCAGAAGCACTGGGGAGGGAAGCATGAAATCATTAGTAATTATATAAATATTAAGGCCACACAACTGGCTCTATTACTGTTTTCAAATGGTAGCATCTGCAAATTCAGCCTGTAATAAACACTAATGCATCCAGAGACAAGAGTGCTGACACATGAATGGGATGCTTTGTCAGACTTGTATAAAAATGTAGATGAACTGCAGGGAAAAAAAACCAAAGAATTCAAAGGCTTTCTTGATTGCCTTCTTTAAAATGCCAAGAACTTAAGCTGGCCTTTCTTATCTTCCTCTACATGCATGTGAGACTTTAGGAGGTCTTTCTTATTGTACTATAATTCAGTAATTATTCCAGCTCTGTGCATCATGCCTTCCTTCCAAAGGGAGCATGAGATATATAATTCTGGTAATGAACAGCTGCATAATTTAAGGGTCGAACTAGCAGGGCACTGTTCCTTATTTGTGTTTTCTTAGCAGTTGCCAAGATAGTCCAAGCCTATTTAGGAATACAATCCTTTGTCTGCATTATTTCTCTCAGATGATATATGTTGAGACTTGGTCATGTTCCAGAAAGCAGATTTTTATCATCTGAAGTACTAGAGCAAGCTTTCCTCTCATTTTGCTTCAAAGGGCAGCAGTACAGAACTGTAACGAGGTAATTTTTTTCCCCAGCCATGAACACTCTCTGTTCTATCATGCAGACTTGTTCAAACCCAATGCTATCCCCTTTCCAAAGCACGATAGACTTAATCACAGAGCTATCAAAGGCATTTCCACACAACAATTCTCTCACCAAGGCTAATCTTCCAAATGTTAAAAAGGTCCAGGCAGCTAGGCCCTTCACGATGAAAGCTGCATGCTGATTAATCAGCTGCTTTTTTATTCTGTTCTGGCAAGTGTTCTCTCTTTGTAAATAAAAGGTTTACCCTGTATTTCCTGTAAACTAAGGAGCATAAGGCAGCTTTGGACCAGACTCATAAAGCAACAAAGCCTTCTGCTTCTGCATCCACAGGGGCAGGTTGTTTGTTCTATTGCAAATATACTTTCAGGTGTCCTGGAGAGAATGAGCTAATCTAACACAAACATCTTTCCAGCATGAGGAAATTACATGGCAACCTCAAAGTCACCTGCTTATTAATTACATTCTTTGGCTTCCAGAGGCGCTTCAATTGTTTCTTGCTTGAGGAGACCTGTCTGCAATTTGTGTCATTGCAGAAGTTCACATTGGTTTATGATGTGTGCCACAATGTAACGCAAGTCTCTCACAGACACACTCTTATGTTAAAGACAAATATATTTATTTATGTCGCAGAGTGCTGGCTCTCTATTCAGATGGTAAATAGGTAGTGTGAAAGAGATGTGACAGACCCAAGAAGACTAGAAATTGTTTGCAAACTGGCAGCCACTGTGGTTCACTGACAGCCTGAATTACTTTCAGGCGGTTTGGCACGTCTCCATTTGTCACACTTAAGAGCTTAAGCCAAAGATACCCAATTAATACAGAAAACAGTATTTCTCTCTCCTCAAAGCTGGAACATAAATGCAAATGTTTAAGATTCATACTGTGCATCATGACACCTACATATCAGAAAGGAGTATAAAATAGTTATAAGTGAAGCATACGTAACTTAACTTGCATCACACCCTTTTCACCTCTGCTCACCTCAGGTTATCTTCTATGCTGTACCTACCGCCAGTGTACAATTTATTCCAGACAATGATTTCTCATGTAGATAGAATCCCTTCTGCTATAAATCATGCAAACAGCTAGCACAAATAGTTTGTGAATATAACAAGTATCAGGGAATGAGCTTTTGAAATATCTATCTAGACCAAGAAAGGAAAACTGTTCCCTCCACCCCCAGATTTTGAAGGTAAGGTGAAGGTTGCTTATTTTGAAAGTAGCAGAACCTTCATGAATCAATATCAGTTTCTGACATTATTATATAAGTCCATCCATCACTGCACAGCAATAACAGCTGTATCTTTTACTATGACCCAATGCCAGTTTATATATGATTTGAGTTTAATTATTGGTAGTGTAGTCATGAAGGTGAGGTTTATATAGTTCTTGTATGGACAGAATTTTTTTTTTAATCACAAGATTTCCTTGGAGAATTTTCACTGTCCCTAAGTAAGTTTACAGAAGTTCTCCTTTATCCAGATAAGTTTTTGGTGGTTTTCAAAGAGAAAAAGAAATAATGCAACACTTTCACATACTATAAAAACTAATGAGGTGCTCCTTGGGATTCTCTAAGGCCAAATTAGATACGTAAAATAGACGCGTGGAAGTTTACACTTCTGGAAAGCTATAATCAAAATGTTTGAAATGCTCATACTTTTCAAAGTAACTGATGATACAGATCTCAGTATTCTATTCATCAACTGCATTTGGAAACTTTTGAAAATCCAATGAATCATAGAATCATAGAATTGTTTGAGTTGGAAAGGACCTTAAAGATCATCAAGTTCCAACCCCCTGCCATGGGCAGGGACACCCTCCACTAGACCAGGTTGCTCAAAGCCTCATCCAGCCTGGCCTTGAACACCTCCAGGGATGGGGCATCCACAACCTCCCTGGGCAACCTGTTCCAGTGTCTCACCACCCTCACAGTGAAAAATTTCTTCCTAATGTCTAGTCTAAATCTACCCTCTTTCAGCTTATACCAGTCACCCCTTGTCCTATCACTACACTCCCTGATACAGAGTGCCTCCCCATCTCTCCTGTAGGCCCCCTTCAGGCACTGGTAGGCTACTATTAAGTCTCCTTGGAGCCTTCTTTCTTCTATGATGAAACAGTAAGGGTTAAACAATGAATGAAGAATGAGAATAGCACTTTCCCTACTCCCTGCTCTCTGAAGAAAGCTGCAGCTGGCCCCCTTCTTTGTCTGTCCCCCTTGAAGCACCCATGAAAGAGTGTTTTAAAGAAAAATGTTCTCAGTTACTGCCTATTCCCAGCCAAAACCTGATACTGAACTCAAAGTAATAAGAGCTCCGCTGATGTTGTCTCAAATTTAGTGCTGTAAATAATATCAGAACCATTGGCTTAATTGCCAATTGACATCTTTTATCAACATTTTTCCTGCTTAAGGCCATGGTATTTTTGTCTCCAAAGGCCAGTAATAAATACAGCAAATTAAATGTTTGCTAGGCAAGATACATCAGAACAAATTTTAAAACTGATTACTGGAGTATATTCAGTATGCTGAAGTCTTCATATATAATTTCCTCTGCTGTAACTTCAATTCTTAGCATACATGGTATTCAAAAAAAGACATCATAATATAAATATTAGATAAGAAATAATAGTTTAAAGATAACTTCTTAAAGATATTGATCCATTATAAAGAAAAATTTTCAAAATTCTGATGCAATTTTTTAATTATGTGGTATGTATAAATAGTTTTGCAAATACTGCTAAAACCATTTTACAGATTAAAACAATACCAGAATATCAACTATAAAACAACATTTGCAGGTTTAAAAAGTAAAAAAAAAAAACAAAACAGATTTTTGTTGCTGTATTAAAACTGTGAATTTTGAAACAAAATAGACACAAAGTAACGTATTTCTCCCCCTCCTTAGTGAACATGCTAAGCACAGGAAAGGAAATTAAACCAAATCACAGAAATTACAAAAGTTTTCCATAGCAACAACTACAAAATAAAGGGTTTCTAAATAAACTGACTGGAAAGAGCCTATTGCTCCAGTATAACTTTAGAATGAAAAATAATTTTATTACTTTTCAGAGGATAGTCTCCAATAATGCAGGTGTAATTATGCATAATTTGGGGTTCCTTCAAATTAAGTTTATGAAAAAAAATTAAATTATAGTCTAGTTTATTTTAAATTAATTGTTCGAGTTTACATTCTATATCAGTTATCATTGTGAAAAGAAAGTGTAGCTTTGCTATTTTGTTTTATTCATAATGTTGATTAGCGGAGAAATAATTTGTAGTAACAGAAAGCAGTAGTTTGCTTTCTACACCACTGACATATATGCACTTTGTTACAAAAAATCTTCAGTTAATTAGCCTTTACAAATTGTTTGATTATATTCTTTACATGAGAGAAATGGGTATGATTGAAAACAGATGTAATTTCATGTCTAGCCATATGTATGTCTCTAAAAAAGATTTGGGATTATTTTTTTCCTTTTTACTTTAGGCAATTCAGTCAAATAGCCTGGAAGGCTAGCCCACTAAAGGTGATCGCTCAGTTATTTCAGTGGCTCACAGTCAGTAAATGAAAAAAGAAATAGTGTCTGAGTGAGATTGCACCTGGGATGGTTTTCTCCTGAACAACCTCTCCCAGGCATGGGAGTGTAAAGAGCATGGGGCAAGAATCTTTCCTAGCAGGCAGGCGACATGCAGCTGTGCTGCTCCAGAGACTGATTGTGCTGCCCATGTAGATGTGGGCTATCCAGTTGGTCTCATTGCCTTGACACAGTCACAGGCATATTTATTCTATAGGGATTCTCTGCAGGAAAACCAATAAAATACATCACAGACTTTGTTGTAATTTGTTTCATTTTCTGCTAATAAAAAAAAAAGAAACGTAATTTTGGTTGCCTGGAGTTATATATGTGAGAAAACCATTAAAAATATTCAGTTAATAAAAATAAACTTGGAGTAAGGGCAAGAACTTTTTTTTTTCTACAATAGATTTTGGTCTACCTTTGAAAACCCATATAACTATAAATGTATTTTTTTTACATCAAATGTTACTGCCACAAATAATACTCTGGCCTGTGTCACATTATATACAGTCCTTGGGATTACCGCTTACATTTCATTGTTCTGTCAAGACCTTTCCAGAAAGGTTTGTTTTTTTTTCTTTAAAGGACAGAAAAAATGCCTTTCATTAGGAAAAAAAAAAAAAGTTTGAGGTAGCTTCCAGAAGAAAAGACTGTAATGAACTACCCTGTCACAAATACCTAGTGGAACTGAAACATGAAAACAGAAGATGATTCATTGCTCTTGTCTGCTTATAGATGATTGTTTGCAAGGTCACCCGGAAGAAAAATGTCCTCCAAACCAAAAAAGGTATGTCTGGTAAAGACAATGACACTCACAGGACAAAAAAAAATTGCTATACTTGTTACTTACATTAAGAAAATAAATTTTTCACTGTTCAAATACTCAGATTTCACTGTCAACACACTGTCTTCCAGGTGAAAAAAAATCCACATATGAATCTTTTCTTTGCTTCTTTTATATGGACATACACAAATAATTAGGCTCTTTGTTGTAAATATTTTTTTACATAAGATAACAGAATCTTTCTGGATGAATCTACTCAGTTGCACTGTAAACATTAATTATGGTCTGAATCTACAATCTACAAAACAGTCTTGAATAATCAGCTGTCTTTAAAGCTTCCTCTACTCTTGTCTCATATGCTTTTCAATCCATACTCCATTATACACATTTTTTGCTGCAATTGCTGTCCTGACATGTTTCCAGTGAAAAACAATTCCATTAAAAGAAGCAGCATACTCTCTCCGCTCAGAAGACCATTTTCTTCAGACAAAACCAGTGCTGTCACATAGGCTGAGAAGTAGTACGGTTTACATGAATTTAACTGAATCCAACTGGAGAATTTAGATCAAGGTTCTGCTCCTTCATCCTAGAGAAACTGTTTCTGAAATATGAGGAATTTTAAGCTAATGGAAAGTCTATAAATAACAGAAGGAATTCCCTCAATTAGTCACTCCTGCATGAGAATGTGCTGTAGGGCATGCTCTGAATTCACCACTGTAAAAGAAACTCTGCAAAGGATTTATACGAACAAATGGTGCAGTGTCTCAAAACCAGAAATATTCAGCATGCAATTTTTCTTTTAAATACTGTATGTATGCTTCCTTTGTCCCAAATATGTCAACAGTTCTCTGTTTATTTTATGCATTGTAACACTAAATATCTTCTCAGCTGAAGTCATCATGGTTGCATACCAGCATACAGGAGCCAACTGGCTGTTTAAAGATAACAGAAATGTTTTGTTGAATGACTTGTGTAATAATACAAAGACATACAATTTAGATAATGAGTTATTTTTAGGGTTTCTGTACTTGGCTGTGATGTTACTAGAATCCTCCTGAAGCTGGAGGTTTAGTAAGTAGAAGAATTTCTGTTAAAGACAACAATAAAAATATATACTCTGAAAGTAATACTGACTTAAGAGAAGTCACCCAAAGAGCTTTTAATTTAGATTATTACATTTCACAGAAGCTGAAGAAATTTGCTTAAATTTAATACAGTAAAGAAAATGAACAAAATTATAGGTAACAAGCATCTCTCAGTTGTTTTGGGCAAAGTATCTCTTAACTGCTAAATGTCTGCTGTGAGTAGCTATTAATTATCCACCTTTAACTGAATTCCTAAATTTTACCAAGGATAAAATTAAAACTAGAATTAATTAGAATTGGAATTAGAATTAGAAATAAAACTGGAAAAAAATTCCTTCTTTACTAAAGATCACATAAAGCACAAGGACATATATATATAATTGCTTGATCATCATTCTACTTACAGGACACATTCAAACTTGTATAGGCACACACATGTACAGGTAAGCATGTCTTTTTACACATGTATACTTCTATATAGCAATAGTAAAATAAATTTAAAGACAAAACCAAAACTAAGCAAAAATATTGACAACTCTTTGTTGAACTCCATGGAATTTCACAGCTCACAAGTCCTTTCCACTTCAAATTTAATCTTTCCAGTTTGATAACACTGCCTTATAAATCACCTCATAATATTACTGCTTCAACATCTTTCAGTTCTGGAACAGAACTGACGATTTGCACCACTCTGCAAATATGTGGTGACAGTAAAGGTAACAGTGCTCAAGTAAATTCTTCCAACTGAACTATCCTTTACATTGTAATCATGACCAAGCACACAGTCCTGATCAATACAAATTTACATCGTTGCTGTAAAACAGCTCCACTAACCAGGGTAAGTAATCCAGCATTTTAAAGACTTGAAAAATCAACCGATTAAACACTGGACAAGGTGAAATATTATTGATCGTAGATTCAAGTGAAATTCCTTTTGTTGCTTTTCCTTCTTTTGATTTTTCTTCTAATCCGAGTACTATTTTCTTAAAAATAAACTTTTTTTTCAGTGGCTGCACTTACATAGCAATAGGATATGAGTGGTCTCATAGAACAACATAATGATGCATTGACTTGAAGATCAATACTGCTACAAAACCTTGGAGACAGAAAAAGAAAGAAAAAAACATGGTCTAACTTCTACAGCTTTTAAACATCAGGGTTTGATAATCTCATGAATTTTTCTAAAAAATACCAGATAACTGTATTTTCGTAATTGGGGAATACTAACAAAAGCTAATTTCAGGCTTCCTCCACAAGCAGTTCAGAGGGAGTCTAAAACATTATAAGGAGCAAGAGTAAGGTGCTCTTAATGAATATCTTTCTGTGTCTTGAACTCGTTAATGCTCTGCTACAGTCTAGTCCTATTCTTCTAATACACACAGAAGTCCAAGATATCAACCACAGCTTAAGAATGCTATGCATTACTCTTTTGTTCTTTTTTCTTTTGCTGCTATAAAATCTTCAGTGAGAAGTACCTTTAATAGTTTGGAAAGCAGAAATATTAAGTAGTACAAAAATTACTCGGATGCAAAATTGTTTGTAAAAAAAAGCCGCATTTGCCATTTGTCATTTTTCCAGTGCTTTTATCTTGACAAAATTAACATAAAAGGCAATTTTTTATGAAGAATTTTTCTTATACACTCTTCTGGGACATCTTGTCCTCAAAGCAGTTAAGATCTTTTGTCTTCACCTTCAGAAACCTTGTAATATAACCAACATGTGTCACCAATTTTAGACCTGCTAAAAAAAGGCAATAAAAATGTTCCTTCCCAGTTGGCAAAGAGATCACCTCCCAGCTTTTTTCTTGTAAGTCTCTTTCTCTCTGAGCACAAAGTCCCTTTGATGGAGTTTCACAGTGGCCAGACATGCCCTACATCAAGTTCCTGAATAGGAGTCTTCAGCACAGAGAAGGAAATGGGAAACCTTGATTTCTTCACCTTTATGTAGTTCTGTATGGGAGACATACCTTTGAAGCTCCAAACTGCTAGGGACTAAGTGTATACTACAGCAAACTTCTGGGTTTTCTGATTCAAAATAAACAAGAGAGCTCTGTCAGTCTGACAGTCATCTAGTATCTTTTTTTTTTACTTCAAGCAGCTGACTGTAATGTAATAGTTGTTTAAAGTTCACTATAAGCTGCTATGAACACTGATGATTAGGGAGGTTAACAGTATTATTTATTTTATGCTTTTACAATACAGTGATTTATTACATTTAACATAGATCCATCCTTCTGGTTTGCACATTTTCCTTTTTCAAACACATTTAACATGCTGTCTTAGCTTTTCTCTAGCTTTCTAATATCAATTTCATTTACCCTAAAATCATGAATAAACTCTTGCTTTCTGCTGCATTTTCAGGCTGCTGTTAAATTTGTCTCAGTCTCATACACATTCTCATCTATCCACAGGTAGAATGATATGCTGGTGTATTTTTATCTGTCTGTCTCCAGAAAGCTGTGAACAGAGACATGGAAATATCACATATTTGGATAAATGCCACCTGGTATAAATCAGTAACTAGGTGGCTGAATATTATGAAGAGAAACAACTGGATAAATAGAAAATCCAGTTATTAGAATCCAGCAGTGCATCTGACTTTCACATTTAAGAGTGAAACAAAATATTTGTCTTAGTTAATGGCTTTGATGGTGTTTAACATTTTCTCCCTATTTTTGCCTGGCTTTCTGGTGTAATCTGTTAACATTTGCCTGATGACGTTTTTACTTCTTTGGTTGGTTGGTTGTTTTTTTCCCCAATCCATAGCAAAAGAAGTATAAGAAAAGTTATGTCCTGTTTTTATTAAACAAGGCACAGGTACTTTTTATGGGACTATGTAAACCACCACAGACAATGCCTTTATACAATACTTCAAAAATTTACTTTAAGCTCAATATAAAATGTAAACTATCATAGATTCTCAAATATGCTGGTGCCCTTTAATGTCATTGGTTCTTATGGCATATACATCCTACATGCTTATGTATTTGTGCCAGACTTTTCTATAGGTCAAACAGAAACAGAAGAGAGAAACCAATAACCTGAGCAAGCAGGAACAAAGCATAAATTTTATAACAGATATGCTAGGTCTAATTGAACATTTTCCATTAAAATGTGGGGTTTTTTACCAATAGAAAACAAATTTTCAGGATGAAACTGTGCCCTTTCTAAAAGGGAAGAAAAGTTACTGCAAATGAAAATTCAGTTAGGAAGGTCAAACTACAGAAAGGAGCATAAGGAATCTGCATTGAAGATCTTCTGAGTTACCAGCACATATTTCTGAATTAAAATACTTGACCTGTGGTTAGAAAATATTTGGTTTGGAATTTTTGCCCAAAAAGGACTAATTTTATTCTTCCAAACATCTCCTTTCAGAGAATTCTGAGGTGTAATTCAAACTGAGTGTAAAACTCAAGTGACTTTTTATTATTTACCAATTTTCTCCTCCTTGTCTTAACAAGAAAGAATACAAAGGAGGAAAATTAAAGTAGGATCAACAAACTTTGCATGCCACCAGAACTATATTCTCATGATAGAGGTTTTACAGCAGTTGTACAGCAAGAGACACAGAGCAGCATTACACATCAAAAATTCTGCTGAAGTCCAACTCTTTGTATCATGCTCTCACCGTGCTTGTTTCAAGCCCAAGACAAGGGCAGTGTGATAGAGCATTCTGGCAACCTTAAAGATGACCATGAATGATAATTTGCAAGAAACAGGATATCTAGCAGAAAGTCAAATGCGTAGGTACTCCAGCTAAATCTGATATGATGAGACGTGTAATAAAGTCTACAGGCATCNCATGTCAATCATCTGTTTTGGTTTTTTGTTTTTATTTTTCCTTTAAAGGAATGACAACTGCAAAAATAATGTTCTTTTTCTTCACCACATTACATTCATTCTTGTATGGACGCCGGAGATTATCCTGTAGCACTTGCAGCTGGAAGTTGGCTCTGACAAGACTTGCACATGGAGTTAAACACATGTTTTTACCTCACTGAAACTACTTCCTATGTACAAAATAAAATTTAGCACATGTGCAAAACTCTGATAATTAATTTATAAGTGAATGTACTCTAGTTTATGGGACTATTTCCATTTGGGTCTTGTGAGTCTATGATATTAGTTTCCCAAATCTAATGGACTTTTTAAGAGGACATTTCCCTACACTCATCAAAACATTTCCTGATTGCCATGCAAATTCCAGTGATTTCTTCTGCAAAAAAACCACAAACCAAAACAAACAAAAAACAAACAAAAACAAACAAACCACCAAAAAAACCCTAAACAAACAAAAAAAAGGAATATCAGCAATTTTCTTCTGCAAATTCCCCCAAAACAAAATCCCCTTATCATGTGTTCTAAGTAAATTGCCTGTTGCCTCACCTCTAAATGATTAGAGGCTTTAAGAAACTGACTCATGGAAAGAAACGGATGGACAAAAGAGAGAACTATGATCTTTATAGTTATTATTGCTTGAAGTACTACAGTCATTTTATGAAGCTGTTTAATAAAAAAAATGCCTTCTAACTTTTACAGGTTGAATTTCCACAACAGATAAAGCATCTTAAGAAAAAAAAAAGTTCTAATAATTGTAATTTCAATATACTTTTTACCTAATTATCATTAGTATTATAACACCTACTGTGTATTGTTATAGTTTATGGGGATTAGGAAGACCACAATTTACAAGATGTAATTATTCCTGCTAGAGACTTTGTTTAATATCACTTAATTCTTCAGAAAGGCTGTCCATATCTTTCTGACAATGACAACAATTTAGTTTTTCTATCAGATACTTGATTCTGTCCCAAAGCAATTCTAACCATTTTTTTTCCTCCTTTAATTATTTCCTTTGGAGGAATGCATGCAAAGTAAATTTTCTTCCTTTGCTACACTGTGCAGTCCGATGCCAGTTCTAAAGTCCTCAGTGATCCAAAATTGGCTTTATCAAGGAAATCAGATATATGAGTGTTAAAATTAATTCCAAGAGAACCCTGTCTGGAATTATAGGACAGTAAGCACAGGAAAGTAAATGGAAGAAGGACAGACTTCACACTAGAAATCCTTTAACAAAACTGTAATTTGCAACAATTTATAGCAGCAGAGAATTTGGTTCACTGACTCAATCCAAGAGGAAAAAAAAAACCCAACACATCTCTGCAGAAATGTTTCTCCTTGGCTTAGCTCATCAGGCACATTGTTTTATCCACTGCTGTAAACAAAGAAAAACTGCCTGTGCTCTTTGTACAATCCTGAAACTCCATTTGATTTCAGCAATTTCATGGTTCTTGTATTAGCTGAAAGAAAATTTCTCCCAAGAAGACTACATGCATGAAGCACTGCCAATCTCAAACACTTAAAATCCTGAGTTCAGGATCAAAATTCATGCTAGCTTACAAAAAAAAAAAAAAAAAAGTTATNGTGTATTACAGAAATATGCTGTAGCTTGAAGTATCCTGGAGGAGGTGGGCTTTTAGGGATTGTTTTTAGGGTTCTCATTAAATCTGACATCTATTTTCCAGCTATCCACAGTTGGGAAGGACAAAAGTTTTGAAGATTCATGGGAATGTTCCAGTTTTATGATGTATAAATGCAAACTTTACTTCTCATCCTTCACTAGCTATCATCCTATTAGCACAAAGTGCCCATTTCAATCTCATTTGCATTGTAGACATCCATCTTCACTATTATCACACTTTGGTATGGTCCATGTTTGAACATTGACTGATACCACTCCTATCTAAGTGAACTAATTTTGGGTTATATGATCAGAGGTGAGATCACATGGAGAGATGGTAGGGAGAACAACTGGAGGCACAGACACTCTTCTATTTGAAAAGAGACTACTGGGAAAGGATAAACCAGACATGATAAACAGATATGACCCAGCAAGCATCTGCAGTGCTTCCTTCAGTGAAGTTCAGCAATCCCAGCTGGTGTGTCAGGGAGACTTTTCTAAGCCTTTTCTAGCCTTTCTAGTTGGATGGTCTGACAATTTAGTTATAAAAGTACTTGTAACTACTAAACTCAGTGCAAGTAGTGGTGATTTCAACCCTTTTATTACCTCTCAGGAGTGCCAAACATAGGGAAGGAAATTAAAGTCAATGACAGGAAAAGCAAAGCAGTTCTTCTCAGGGCAGGCATGCTTTAGAGATACATACTTAAAAACATGCTTAACATGGTGCCAGGAAGTTAGAGGTATAGCTAGGCCAAACAGCCTGGGGGATGTTTGTTACCACTGTCTATTCTGCAAGCACATTCAAAGTCAAGTCCCTCGAGACAGCAAAATTTCATCTATTTTCCTTCTAGCCCTGCACCACAGAGCAACAGTCAATTCGTTAGTTCTGTCATCTTTTAATGGAAATTCAAAACACTGCAATTTTCCTGTTTACATTACAAAGTTAATAATAAAATTCATAAGGACTGAATACTAACAGGTTTTCAGTGATCATTTTATATGTACCATGCATTTTAATTGAATGATCACCTGCCTATACATTTTCTGCTACTTCCAGTGCCTTGATTTATATGCCTAGAAGCCATCTGCCCACCCTAGATCAGAACAACACTGAAAACCAAGCTTTTGTGATCATTTTAAGATTGCTTGCTGTAGTTTTTCTTTCATTAGGTTTGCTAATGTAACAATGGAACTGAACCAATTACTCCAAAAGGCTTTGTTGCACAGGTTTTGAGAGCAGGAAATACAAAGGATGGAAACAAGAGTTCAGAGGGCCCCAAACCAAGAAATAATGTTAAAATGCCTCATATTGTTCATGGCACAGGATCGCCATCCCGTTGTGCATTTCAGCTTTGGACAGGGAGCTGCACATCCAGACGTCCCAAAGCAATTCTAACCATTTTTTTTTCCTCCTTTAATTATTTCCTTTGGAGGAATGCATGCAAAGTAAATTTTCTTCCTTTGCTACACTGTGCAGTCCGATGCCAGTTCTAAAGTCCTCAGTGATCCAAAATTGGCTTTATCAAGGAAATCAGATATATGAGTGTTAAAATTAATTCCAAGAGAACCCTGTCTGGAATTATAGGACAGTAAGCACAGGAAAGTAAATGGAAGAAGGACAGACTTCACACTAGAAATCCTTTAACAAAACTGTAATTTGCAACAATTTATAGCAGCAGAGAATTTGGTTCACTGACTCAATCCAAGAGGAAAAAAAAAACCCAACACATCTCTGCAGAAATGTTTCTCCTTGGCTTAGCTCATCAGGCACATTGTTTTATCAACTTCTGTATAAATAGAAAAACTGCCTGTGCTTTTTTTT
>VZTO01013967.1:35523-56306 GCA_013400615.1 Syrrhaptes paradoxus
TTTCATTTTTTAATAGTTTTATGGTAAAACACACTTGGAAATGTTTATAGTGGGGTTTTTTTTGCTTTTTTTCCAGTTAAACTTTGGTAAAATATCTAAACTAAAATGCCTGGGAGAGTTTAATAAATGTCATTAAAAAAGGTAGTGCTGGACAGAAATTCATTCAAAAATTGTTTATCAGCAATACACTTGGTGTTGTCATGATTAAAAGTCTAATTAAACCAAAAATTCAATTGGATATACATCATAATTAAATTGCTTGCAAAAATTATAGGTTCAATTTGAGCATTAAGAAATTACAGTGTAAGATCTCAATTCTAAACACTTCTTCAGAATTTCAAGTTGAGGGAAATACTAAAGAACTTTCATTCAAAGGAATGGATGATTAAAGAAATTAATGCTATTTATATAAATTTAAAATGAGAAAATAGCCACATACGTTTTCATTTGAAATCTTATCTTCTCACTTTTAAAATATTTATTATAGTTTGCACCTCAAGGGTGTGCAAACTAGCATATCCTGTAGAAGCAAATCCACAAATTTTTTTATAAGCAAATACATGGAGACAAATAGTATTGAATTACAAACCTGTAATAAGTGGTCTTAGTTCATAAGAATTATTTTCTATTTCATTGGTAAAAGTGAAGGGGGAAATAAATACAATACAGCATCTACTACATATATCAATGACAATAATTAATTGCACTGAAAAGGTATCATTGAAGCCTGTACTTTTCAATAGTAGTGAATGAAGAGATGATTGAAAAAACTTTAAGTATTTGAATGAAAACCGGAGATAAAACTTGACTCACAGTTCAGAACACTTTATTAGTAAACTGAATTACCATAGTAAAATAGAATCACTGTGGAATCAGATCTCTCAGGAGAAGAGCTAAGACAGTACTGAAGGTAATAACATCAAATGCTTTAATAGGTATGTGTATTGTAAGAAGATGATCTAGTGTCAAGTGCATTATGTATGAAGTGCTACTCACAGGCAAGAATTCAAGCATATAATCCGTGGGCTGATGACCTCTTATGGGCAAGAACACAGCATTCTGACAAACTTTCAGTGGATATTCTTGCACAATGAACAACGAATGATTACAAAAGTTAAAGTTTGTTTAAAGAGACAAATCTCCCTAACCCATCCCTTAAAATAGGTCCCTTCTTGAGAAAGCCATAAAATCATAGGACTTTAAGAAACCTCTGAGGTCATCTAGTCTGCTTTTTTCTGCAGGTAGAATCAGTTATGACATTCCTGACAGATGTCCGGCTCACCTGCACTTATAGCCCACTAGTGACAGAGGCTTTTAATCTACTCAGAGATATTTTTTCAGCATGCTTCCCTATCTGTACTACTGGAAGATTTTTCCTGTTGTTTAATACAGAACTTCCTTGCTGCATTATTATGTTGTCTTATTCACTGTCTGCATGGAGAATAGCCTCTGCAGAAGTCTGTTACTTGCATTCCCCTGCCATCCCCCCTTCATGACACGTCTAATTTCTACAATTTTTACAAGCAGATCATTGTTTTGAAATCTCTTCTTGATCTCTTCTGTACTCTTTCCAAATGGTCCGCATCCTTCAAGTAAGGGTTCTGCTCAGAATCAACTGAAAGAGCTTATTTCTTTCCATGGACTATTAAGGGAGCCTAGGGTTATTAGCCTCCCAAGGATAAAGTTAATCTTTGTGAAGCACTGAAGTAAATAAATTGTATTTTGTAGTTTCTTGCTAGATGTCTGCAATGTAAGGACCATTGCTCCTAAAATAGCTCCCTGACTGTTATTGTATGGTAAATGATGTGAATGACTTGTTGCTGTATTCACAATACAGATGGTCTCAAAATCCACAACTATGTGGCTTTACTATGTGACTAGGTTCTGAAGTATGCTGCACAGCTATTTTATTAAACTTACCATGTGGAATACTTCAGTTCAACAGATGGGCATCTCTAAGTCATGTTGTGAATCAGAAGGCACTCACTAGGTACAAACTGAAGAAAAACTTCACTGAGAAATAATCAGGCCCTGTATCTAAAAACACCTATCCACCTCATGCTGGTTTTTTGCTCATCATTATTTCATTGAGAAAGCATTTAATTTTTTTATATTTTTTTTTTGTGTGTATAACTTCATCGTGTGATCTAAAGCAGGGTCAATTTTGGCTCTTCAGGATATTATTTTTATAGCATCAGGATGGAAATTCTAAAGCTCCTCCACCTTTGGCTCTTAGGCAACATGTTGCCTCATAGGATTTCTAACACTATTGCCTCAGAAAAATTAAAAAGAAAACTGAAATTCAAATGTAGAAGAAAATATGTTACTGCTCACAGCTTACTGTTTCCCTAATGTTGCTGCCTGTAGGTCAGTCAGTTTTGGAGGATCTATTGTATCTGCTCTAAAGATTTTATGAATAGCAGCTAAGAAACACCGTACACATAGAATGGATATCACCCCATCCTTCTCCAGGACATTTTGAAAGACACTACTACAATAAATCAAAATGCTTGGGCAATCCATAGAAATATATGACAGTTACAATTTTTCCACTTGTATAGCAAAGTCATCATTCACAACAGCAAAAACACACAGTATGTCCCTAAAAGAATAAAACAGTTGTGCCCTTAGGAGTCTTTTCTGAACAACAATAAAAACATTGCTGGCTATAAAATTGGTGAGCAGATTCTATTCTCTCAGTACAGAACCGATGAAGATAAATTGCGTTCAAAAAGAAACATCCAGAAGACCCAGAGTGGAAGCATACGAACTCAGAAACCCAACAGTACAATAATGAGAAGTTATTAGTACACTACCTTTTGCCTACTGTCTGTTGTTGTAATAGGCTACCTGTGGTGACTCTCTCATTTTGGGTAGGGGTTAATAAAGAGTCTATGGTTCTATGAAAGGTTAGGCACTCAATGAATTCAGTGTGAATCTTTCAGCTGACATCAGCAGCTATCAAATTTGGCCCTAGAACAAAAAGGATTGTATGAAGGCATCTTCCAGAAAAGTTTTTGTTTATTATCTTAAAAGAAACAGCATTGAGAACATCAGAGGTAAAGATATTCCTTTCTATATCTCCTGGATGATAAAGCTGCAAAGTAATATTGATAAAGTAAGAAAGCAGAAAACAGCAAGACGTTATTTCCTTGTAGCTGGTATTAATGGCAAGTTATAAATTCAGTAACACACACTTCTGCTTTGGTGCTTCAACCAAGGTCATCCTATGCAAAATGGGACTCACACTCCAGATGCTGAGAGAAGGAGAGTGTTTATTAATCTCAAGATGTGGTGTTTACAAGGGGTTATCGCCTTCATGACTGCCATACAGTAGATCTCACAGATCTCTTTATGATGAGCAAATGTTGATCGCAAAAACAGGTGCATTGTCATTGTACTTGACAGAGCATGCTTTTGACATTACTTTTTAAAGTAGCAGTTTCCAAGCAGAGATCTCACAAATCTGTACCACAACGGAATGAGGACACATCCAATCTTTCATTAATTTAAAACATGTACTTCAAACAGTCTTGGGTGATTTGAAAACACAGAAAAAAACAGCCTTAGCTCGTGTACTTTAATTGTACTCAAATTTATATAAAAATCCAAGGTAAAAGTGATTAATATGAATAGTAGAATCTGTTCACATTCTCTCTAATTACTACCATACAAACACAAAAGTTTTATTTGTATTCTCAGTCACCTTGAACCTGACACCTCAAACAATTATCCCAGCTCTGTCAAAGGTTTTTCCTTTTACTTGCAACTGAAAAATCTTTACTTGTAGCACATCCAAAAGGTAAGTCATTCTTTGATACAATTTCTGATCAGAGAGAATCTTTGAGAGCAGGCTGTAGACAATTAATTCAAATGGGGTACCACTCTCTTTCCTCAAACACTCAAGTTAAGATCTTCTATATTCTTATATTGGCTAACTGAAGAGATAATCTACACAATAACATGCCCCACTGTGTGTTTCTACTGAATCAATAAAGCTCTCAATCTACACAAAGGCACCACCAGCATGTATTAAGCAGATAGAACCTGCACTCTCACAATGAGTTTCTTATCTGACGTGAAGAGTTGTGTGCTAATCTCATAATTTCACTCCTAGAGTCCTCCATTTGTTGCAAGTATTGAGTCTTAACAGTAAATGTGTATAATTCAAACCAGTCTTTCTTCTGCATAAATTGAAATACACTGCACAGCAATAAAATGGTTTGAATTGAACAGATAAATGAGAATTGTGCAGATGATTTTTCAGTAATAGAACACGTGCTTTCCTTTTTAGTATATAAAAATATCATTTCACAATCCCAAATTTGAGAATATATCCACTTAGACCTTGAAAATAGTACTCATACACACTTTGTGGCTGTGTTACTAAATGTGCCTCAGTGCTCAGATAGGATTCAGAACACCAGAATTGATAATTATAGTTCTTCCCCATTCCCCAGAAAACTTATACTTCTTGAAGAAAGTTGCAAATTTGGAGTAGAAACTTTAATGCTTTTTATGCTAAATTTTAATTGAAGCAAACTGTAAAGTTCAATCCTTTGCAAGGATATCCTGAAGTATAAAGAATTAGTATGATTTAGGCAGAGTGCAATCAGTCAACTTAACTGACAATAGTTAACTGTCAAAATCAAATTTGTAAAATTTTCATCTAGATTAAAAAAAAAAAAAACAACAACCCACATCACCCAGAAATTGTAAATACCTTTGGTACTATTTGTATATTTTAAACTTTCAACTTTATGACCCCTGTCACCTTTGAGGCAGACAGTAAAGCATATGTATTACTAAACTTTGCCATTCTAAACAGATTTCCCCCTGTATAAACGCAGAATTCACTGGAGAAAAAGATCATTAATTTCATAAAAATATTTTCTTCCGATTACTATAAAGGATATAAGGTGGTTTTTTTCATTTTTATTTTATTTTGCTACAAGTTGTGGAGACACTGTTGTCATAAAACTAACCTAGTAAATGATCTTCATCACTGCCAAATAACCAAATAAAATTTCTGTAGCAAAGCTAAAATATTAGTTGATATGAACTTCAGCTGGAATCTTAGCACCTCCCTCCTGTTTAAGGCTTTTATGAAAGTAATGATGAGTTCAGTCATACACCAGATTGAAATAGGTTCTTATCTGCAGCAGGATTTTTTTTGCTCATGTTCATAAGTGAAATAATATATTTGGGTTATATGTGAAAATAATTAAGAATAGCTACTTTCTGCCCAGCACATTAAATTACTAATTTTTTTTGACAGAGGAGCTGAATTACCAGTGTACACTGAGACGTGAGTTGTATGGGAAGGAAAGCACAATTGCCAAATAAAGGATTAAAATGAAAGGGGAAAAAAACAGAAAATCTCTGTCAGGGAAAAAAATTGCGTGAAGAAAGACCAAATGGCAATATGTTGTTATAGCCTTCAAATGTGCAATTTGTAGATTGATTTCCCTGCTCTCTTTGCATAGTAGATGTAAAGATTATGCTGAAATCTAGGAAGATTTGATTGTACATGTGCCAAAGTGAATTGAGAACTTGAGTTAAATGCCTGCCCCTGTTCTAACAAATTCATAATGAGAAAATAGCTCTGCAAGAGATTTCTTTGTAAACACATCCAACTAATTTTGCAGCTATGCATTTTAAGAGCATAGGCATGCAGGATGATCTCCCTCACTAATTCAGTTTGTTCTTGTAACACAACTGAATTTGTAGAGCTTTAGCCTTCTGTGATAAGCAGGAATGTCACATCCCCTGATGTTTCTCTCATCTCTGTGCTATCAGTGCCATTTGGTCAGGGTTTGGGGGGTTCTGTTTGTTTTGTTTTAATTACTTGCTGTCCCTATTTCTGCCTCATGTTTGGCAAGCCTCTGGCCATTCCCACAGAAGAAATCAGAATTACTGGAAAAGCTTCTCACCTGTATCACTCGACAAGAAGCATTTCTCAAATGTCACCCATAGTCTGCTTGATTGATAGGTGTACCACCTCTGAAGCAAAACTTGCCACTCCTATTCCTCAGTCATCTCTGTTTATTTGGAGTAGTTGGCTTTCTCCCTTAAGATACTTGTCAACATTTCTGGAAGATGTTTTAACTGGCACCCTGTCAGCTGACATATCTAAAGCAGGAAAGCTGACTAGCTGTGAAAGATGTGACTCTCAACCCCAGCAAAACTCAAAGCACTGGAAACCGCAAAGAAACCCCTTAAGAGCATATGTTACCCTACTTACAATGAAGTTTTTGTGACATCCTTTTAATTGCAACCGTATGACTCTTGCTTGTAAGCCAGAGGCACTGAATATGAGTGAAAAGTCTCATGTGAAGTACTAAGCTTTGAGTTGTCAAACGTACTTTCTAAATAGACGAGTAGCTTCACTTACAGCACAAAAATAAACAAAACCCAAAAATTTTTTTTTCCAACATGATTTTGACTGTGCAGTACTATGCAGTGGGCATATATACAAGTCATTCCTGGCAGACACTTATACAATACTGGCCAGCAACCAGTTAAAAATTTTGGACAGAAGGAAGCAATGTGATGAATTACTTTTAGTAAGTGTAACGCATACGACATTCCAAAATGTTTTGACTCTAATGCTAGCCTTACCTGTGCACATGCTGAAGTAGTACTCCCTTGGACACCACTGAAGTTTCATCTAGAATAAATGAGATTTTATCCATGTCTTTCCTCTTTTCCTTTTCTTTTAAACATCCAACTTAAATTTCAACTATCAAAGAAGGCTTTTTTTGATAGTCCAAACACACTTTAAAGGATGAAGATAACAGTTACCTGACTGATTTATTTTGTAATAAGGTATGAAGCTCCAGAGTTGTTTCTATTAGCACGTCTTGCTTACACTGTGTGGGGTAGGAATGAAAGACAGCTTTACGTGACAGTGTTATGAGAAACCTGAGAGTAAGGTGACATGCTGAGATACGTAATTCCAGCAAAGTGTGATTAATTTCATAAAAAAGGATTGCAAACTTATACCATTTTAATTTTAAAAGAGCAGAAATAATATGAAAGTATCAAATGGGAAACACTAAACAGCATCTAAGATATAAAGAATAAATGAAAGTTAAAACCTGGGTACGCTATATTAATATAACTAGAGCTACCTGAGTTTAGCCCTGGATATAATTTGGTCCCTCAGTCAGGAAAGCATTTAAGTGTGTGTTTAAATCTGGCTCCATTTAGAGTAGCACTTGAGCACATGCCCATCTTCAAGCATGTGCTTTAAGAACCATTGACTTCTGTGAAACATAATTACAAGTTTAAAAATGTAATCATGTAATTAAAGCTCTATATTGAATAGAGATGCTTCCCTGAATGGGGGCCTTGGCCATGTACCTGCAAGTCGCTGAACAGAGGGAACTCTAGAAATGAGAGAGTAACCTTGAAATGGTTTTGGTAGCTTGATGCCTAAAGAGTAGAACAGAAAAGACAACAGTGGCTACTTAAATAGAATTTATGGTATATTTAGGTGTAAAAATTTTGCCTTAAATAACCACACTTCTCAGATAGTCATGGTTAGGAAGAGTCTTCCCCTATGCTGTTTGCAAATCCCACAGATTCCTAAGTGTTTTCCTGTTTCCAGATTTCTGTCTGAATTTATTCATCAGTTAGTATAGGCAGGTATAAAATTATTCTCCCATTTCTGTTACCATGTTGAAGACCCTGACTACACTGTGGTTTCCTAATGGCTCTCAGGAAAGAGCAAATCTGGCAAAACTATTGTCTACCTCATTGAAATAGCCTGATAAAGTTTTGCAGCTTCCAGTCTCTCAGGGATCTAAAAAACATTGTCAACTTGAAACAACACAAAGGTGGTGAAGATTATGAAAAGAATGCCCAGTAGCTTTGAGAACAACAAAGTTAGGAAAGAAACTTTAACAAGACATGACTAGACAGTAATGACCAGTATTTTTGTTTTGGGCTTGATATTGAGAACAGCAGAAGACCCTGAGACTATCCCTCGCTCATAATGGAGTTATGTAAGAGATCTGCAGAAATCCAATGGATATATCCTCTGTCTACTGTAGAAGGAAACAAACTGCCAAGACACAAATTATTTGCCCTAAGTGGCACTGGAAATCTATACGAAGAAGGAAATTGAATAAACACCAACAGAATCCCAGGGTAGCTGCAAAGACTGAACCATTTTTCTTAGGAAAAACAATGGATTTGTAAAAATAAGACAAAGATAAAAACATTTTTTTAAAAATTAGAGGGAAAACAGACATCAACATTTTTACTAAGTGACTAAAATAAATTTAATCAGTAAGTCTATATACACATGCAAATATTTGAAAACAAAAGCAAAGAAAAAGAGGAAGAAAATACTTAATAAAAACACGCAAAGAACCAGAGACATTAATTGTAATTGTAAAAGTGAAAACAGAAATAAAAATAAATAGGTTAAAAATTAGACCTTTACATAGTAATAGCTTTAGTGAGTGAACTGAACAATTAAGAAGATAAATTGTGTGTACACTTTCTAGAAAGCACTTTTGAAATACAGGGGAAAACGTGTCCAGGCTGAATGTCAGAAAACTTATTTACAACCCCAAATTAAAAATAAAAATAAATGCAGAAAAATCATGTTTGGAAAGAATATTGTATGCAGCACTGAACTAAAAAACATTAACATTCTGGTCACGAGCTGCTCTGTGTGGATTAATGCAAGAGGCCATCACTAACAGCAGAACAGTAGAGTAATTCTGAATTTTAGATGTCAATGGGATTCATCTCACTTAACCTTATGTGTGTAACAGTGACATCAAGTAGTGGATACTCACTGCAGAGCAACTGTTATCTTCAAATGTGTGATGGGTTAGCCCTTGGCTGGGGGTCAACTCACACACACCCGCTCACCCAATCCTCCCCCCCATCCGAAGATAGGGGAGAGAATTAAAGGGGTAAAGGGAAAAAAGGACTCATGGGTTGAGGTAAGAACAATGTAATAACTAAACTACAATAATATCGAAAATAACACTATATACAAATATATAAATGAGTGATACACAGTGATTCTACCCCCCCACCCGATGGCCAAGGCTCAGCCTGTTACCGGCTAACGATCCCGGAGCAGGCAGAGTCCCAAAACCGCACTCACGGAATGGAGATAACAGTCTGAGCCTCCCAGACTGAGAGCTGACCGAGGTGCAAGGGGAAGGCCTTGGGAGAGTGACCACCTGGAGTGAGATGACCCAGAGCAAAAGAGATCTGGAACTAAAAGGGGACAATCTTCCAGAGGGTCCTCACCTGTATACTGGGCATGACGTGTGTGTTGTGGACTAGATTATTGGCCACTCTGGGTCTCAATCCTGAACCTAAGATCAAATCCTGGGCTAGTAACTGGGGCTGTGCTCCCTTCCAGCTTCTCCTGTTTGCAGACAGCCAGAGAAGCTGAAAGACCTTGGCAGACACATAAACATCACTTTTTATCAGCTTTCTGCTTAACACAAATCCAAAACACAGCCTCTTGCTAGCTATTATGAAGAAAGTTAACTCTGTCTCAGCTTAACCCAGGACAAAATGACAGTTCCTTCCTTTCCAACGTGTTTTTCAAAGATAGGAAGCATCCATTTCCCCTGAAGATGCCTATTTCTTTCTTTTGATAATAGAAATATGCTGACTAGGTTAAGCTTAGGTGACAAAGATTTACATGGCCAGAGTTAGATGAGAAGAATTTCACACTGTTGTAGATTAAAGACCTGAGAATACCTCTTTTGTATTTTTTCCCTATTGTAGATAGTTATTTATTTGATCAATTTATGCCAGATCATAGCTAAATTAGAATTAAGGCTTAACAGGACAGATGGCATGCTTTTGTAGGAAGGCATATTAAAACATCTCAGGAAAACCTCGCCTTTCGAGGAGTGCTTTTCACTATCAAAATAGTTTAGAAATCTAATTTACTTGCAGAAATTGATATTGTTATTGCAGTAATTTATATTGTTCCCCTGTCCAGAATCTTGTGACTCGACTCATAACACCAACACTTCAGGCAAGTGACGCATCTAAGAGCAAGTACAGTCAAAGGTGAGCACATCTTCAGGTAGTTCTGCATACCTTAAATCTGAATCACTCTCTGCAGGTACTATCTTCTGTTACAAAACAGCGAGCTAGCAGTTAATAAACTTCCAGTGAGGCACCTGACAGCGTATCAAGTAATAGGATGAATCTAAGCCTAATTATATAGACAATCCTATCTGTAGACAACCTCTAATCCACTAAGAAGCTTTCCTGAAAATAGGCTAACCATAAACTTAATTTTCCTTCTCTAAAAAAGTTAGTTCTTCAGCACCTCATTCCCTGATTAAATGAGAATACGCTTTCTCGACATTGTCTTGCAAGAATTGCTACTTCAATAAACTTCATTACTTACTTTCTATAAATGTTTTTGTAAGGAAGGAGCAATTATTCATTAGAATCTCATAAAAGGCTCAGAGTGCCCTTAGAAGAAATGGATTGGTTTAAAACTCAGATTTTTTTCTTTTTCTTGTTATGTTACCCAAATTCTAAATCTTATGGCTACAAATGCTTTTTCACCTCAGGCCTTATCTGCAAATCAAGTCAAACCTGAAATAATCTACAGTGAAAATCAGAAACAAGACAATTTCACTCAGTTAGAGCAGAAAACCAAACTAGATCAACTGGTTCACACCCATTTGCTGTGATTCTGTGGATGAATTATGTGCAAAGGCTTCAGATTAGACATTTTCTTATTTTAACAGAAGAATTTTTTAAAGCAGAAACAGGGTAAGAAAACCACTTAATCCAGAAGAGTTCATCTGAAATATTTTATAAAAAATAGCTCTTGCTAACTTCAAATATAGATAACCCCATTATTATGAAATACATTGAGATGAACATCGACATTTAAAGAAAGGTGTGTGGTATTTCCAGTTTGCTCAAAGACATAATTTAGAACTAGCATAATTTATTGTCAGCATTCACGCATTACCTCTATTGTGTTTTACTACTGCTCACATCATCTTTTCCTAATAATGAAAAGATCAACACCCAGCTGTTCTCTTCCACAGAAAACAAAATTTTCATAATGAAAAGCAAGGTTTTACAGGGTTTTTTTTAATTCTTTCTACACACAATAGAGACATGGCCTAAAGCATCACATAGATTAAAGTAGCCTTAATTAGTTTAGTTTTGAATTCAGTTGTTAGCTTTCAGTCTAACAAACTGTTTAAATAAATTCTTAGCTATCAAATGAGGTAAATCGCTCTCTGCAATTTATTAGTAAATTCTGGTTGTCAAAAGTCTGAAATACGCTATGTGCTCAGCTTTCTGGTAGAAAGGATAACCTTGGCTACTACCCTGCCTACTCACACCCATGTGTGCTCAACACAAAAGTAAATAAAGCGCGTAAATTGAAAAGTCTTTAGACAAACTGAACTCTGGCTTGGAGAAGGAATTCATCTTAAATTAGTAAGATCCAGTAAGACTAAGAGAGGACAGAAACTTTTTGACCATCACCAAATACTTTCACTCCTAAAAATTCTTTGTGAATTACCAACCATATTCATTTATTTCACTGCATTTCGAAGGTCTTCTCAAAAAAAATTAACATTGATTCTAATCCATCTAAAATATTGTAATGCATTTATCATCACAAATATTCCTAACAATATGACTTTCTAATCTGCATCTCCTAATTATTTTCACCCTTTGCTCTCTTTCTGATTTCTCCTCCCAAAATCTCCTCTGGGAATGAATAGCATTTTACACAGAACACTAACAATATATGACTTAATGAAGAAGATCTCCTCTAATTGTTAATCTGCTTTAGCACTGGAATTTCACTTGAAGTTAGAGATCTTATCTCTGATGCTTAAAGCAGAATTAGAAAAGAATGGAAAGGAATTTTATTTTTCTCCTTCTGGAGAATGTCACTGAAGCTGTGACTTACAGCATTTACAACATATCAACATTTAGCTAGAAATAATCCATACTTCTGAGTCCAGCAGGTGTTTTCATAAAATTTTTGATACACTGATTTCTACTGCTTAGAAACATAGGTATTTGCAAAATTACTTCTCAACATTTGCTGATTCAAAATAACTTAAAATTCAAAACACTATTTAGTAATAAAACCTGTCTGAAACTTGTCAGAAATTTTTGCACAACTTTAGAAAGAAAAATGAGGTAAGAAAATCTATTTACAACATATTACTGGCAAGTTCATACAATATACAAGTACCTGCAATGATAGATAAATTATAAAATCTATAGTTATACAAGATCAGTGAGAGCACAGCAATAGATTTTGTGGCAGATATTTTGATGAGTTCCTCATTGAATTGTTCTCCTAACTTCTTTCTGAATCAGTTATTGCTGCTGGCTATTCTGGGTACATTCTTATATCTTGCTTTTCTCTGTCATGTGTAAGCACTTCCAGTGAAGTCCTAGTCACTGCAAGTAACATCCACCATGTATTGTTTGCTTTGGCATGATGATCTTTCCTCATCATGCCCTTGTTCATCACATTCAATCCTTTTATCTAGTCTTAGATTAGACAGCACTTTTGGACAGAAAACAAGTGTGTCTGAGTGCTCATTACAAGAAGACCTCTGAGTACTTCTATTTCTAATAACATCTTTTGTGTGTTCATGGAAGCGGTTCTTTAAAATATCATATATAGCCACACGTGTTCTCCATTGTTTAGTATGTATTTTTCTACTGAATTGCATCTAAAAAGTCAAATAAAAACAAAAGAACAGTATGCACATCATATGGAAATAAATAAAAAAAACCCAAACAAACATCTCCCAGAGTCCCAGAGTATACCTAAGGCTGCAGATGTCTGTAATAAACAGTAACCATGACTAGGCTTCTGAAGAGTTGTGGGTTAAATGTGGAAATTTATACAAACATGTTCAATTTTTATATTACTCTCTTTACACGTCAACAGGTACAGTGCAATCAGGATACAAATTATTATCACAGACCATCACAGACCATACGCTACTTAAACAGCAGCCAACAAAATCAACCACTTAGTGAAAAAATGGTAGACCCCTCAGAGGTCTGAAAAGTACTGGTTACTTTGTGCTGGCAAAGGGTAATGAGATGACAGGGAAAACCTCAAATAAATAATAGATATTGAAATCAGTGTATGAAAAATTAGAGTTATTCTAAAACCAGTGCAAGGAATTAGGAGATTATTAGGGATCTATTAATAATCCTTTGCAAAGAATCAGTTATTTCTTTCAAAACCTAGGAAAATAGTCTGCACTAATCCAATATTACATTATTTGAGTTTTACATAGGACTAACTTATGGCAAACTTATAGCAAAAGATAGAGTAATTTGTAGCAACAGGACCTCACAGTTTTTCAGAAGAATTAAATCATATTAAACTCCTTCTTTCTCCAGACACTTGCAAGTGCTTCAGAAGTTGTTTCAAAGCACTATTAATAGTTCTATGAGTAATTGCTGATGGAGGGAGACTGAAAATGGACCTTTCTGGGAAAAAAACTGTAAATGATGTTACATTATTTCTCTCTGTATAAGCAAAAGTGGTTAAATATTAAAAATATAATTCCCAAGAAAGCTGAATTACACAGAAATAGAAATACTAATTCAAAATGTGTTTCTGGGTTACATTTTTAACTCCTCTTTACAGGAATGATTATGGAAATAACTTTGCTGAAAAGCATCAAGGAGAAAGTAGAGCATAAAACTGTGTGTTAAATGAAAACATATTTAAACATGAAATATTGGCATTGTTGTCATTCAACAGTTTGGCAACATAATAATATTTTATAAAGGTTTTTCAGATCTTCCAGTAGAGGAATAATCTGTCTCTGATTCATATAACAGTTTTTAGCTTATAGATTTCAGATGTAAGTATACTACATTCCTTTCTTCTCTTTTTTCTGGCACCAAGAAACAATATAATTATACCCAGCTTTAAGACCCGATCAGCGTGCAACCTCTGTTTTTCCTTTACATAATAACTTTGCTAGAACTCAAGTTTCCGTGTTCTGCTGCAATTAATCTAAACATATTCAAATAAACAAGAGTGCAAAAGAAAACAGAACTTGCACATTAAGTATGAACCACACTGCCTGGCTTTTACCCACTTTATAGTGCAATAGTAAAATAAAATNAAGTACTGGTTACTTTGTGCTGGCAAAGGGTAATGAGATGACAGGGAAAACCTCAAATAAATAATAGATATTGAAATCAGTGTATGAAAAATTAGAGTTATTCTAAAACCAGTGCAAGGAATTAGGAGATTATTAGGGATCTATTAATAATCCTTTGCAAAGAATCAGTTATTTCTTTCAAAACCTAGGAAAATAGTCTGCACTAATCCAATATTACATTATTTGAGTTTTACATAGGACTAACTTATGGCAAACTTATAGCAAAAGATAGAGTAATTTGTAGCAACAGGACCTCACAGTTTTTCAGAAGAATTAAATCATATTAAACTCCTTCTTTCTCCAGACACTTGCAAGTGCTTCAGAAGTTGTTTCAAAGCACTATTAATAGTTCTATGAGTAACTGCTGATGGAGGGAGACTGAAAATGGACCTTTCTGGGAAAAAAACTGTAAATGATGTTACATTATTTCTCTCTGTATAAGCAAAAGTGGTTAAATATTAAAAATATAATTCCCAAGAAAGCTGAATTACACAGAAATAGAAATACTAATTCAAAATGTGTTTCTGGGTTACATTTTTAACTCCTCTTTACAGGAATGATTATGGAAATAACTTTGCTGAAAAGCATCAAGGAGAAAGTAGAGCATAAAACTGTGTGTTAAATGAAAACATATTTAAACATGAAATATTGGCATTGTTGTCATTCAACAGTTTGGCAACATAATAATATTTTATAAAGGTTTTTCAGATCTTCCAGTAGAGGAATAATCTGTCTCTGATTCATATAACAGTTTTTAGCTTATAGATTTCAGATGTAAGTATACTACATTCCTTTCTTCTCTTTTTTCTGGCACCAAGAAACAATATAATTATACCCAGCTTTAAGACCCGATCAGCGTGCAACCTCTGTTTTTCCTTTACATAATAACTTTGCTAGAACTCAAGTTTCCGTGTTCTGCTGCAATTAATCTAAACATATTCAAATAAACAAGAGTGCAAAAGAAAACAGAACTTGCACATTAAGTATGAACCACACTGCCTGGCTTTTACCCACTTTATAGTGCAATAGTAAAATAAAAACAATATTTCAACAATTTCTGAATTCATTATATTCTAAGCTGTATATTTTTAGAAACACATGAAAAAACCCTCTAGCTTCAGAGGCAGTCACTTGAAGGTATAAACTGACACGCTGACAACAGTATTACCAAATATAGCAAATATACCAACATGTCTGTGTTTACAGGCTAGTTTATAGGCTTGTCAGATATGTCCAAAGTAAAATATATTAAGTACAAATTTTATCAAATTATTAAAAAAACTTCTTAGACTTCTATTTATGAGATAATGTATGCACCAAATAAAAAGCATTACTGGAGTATAATCGACCTGTGAACACTCTTTTAAGTGTTTCCTTCCTCTTTAAGGAAACTTCCAAGTTGATNCACAGACCATCACAGACCATACGCTACTTAAACAGCAGCCAACAAAATCAACCACTTAGTGAAAAAATGGTAGACCCCTCAGAGGTCTGAAAAGTACTGGTTACTTTGTGCTGGCAAAGGGTAATGAGATGACAGGGAAAACCTCAAATAAATAATAGATATTGAAATCAGTGTATGAAAAATTAGAGTTATTCTAAAACCAGTGCAAGGAATTAGGAGATTATTAGGGATCTATTAATAATCCTTTGCAAAGAATCAGTTATTTCTTTCAAAACCTAGGAAAATAGTCTGCACTAATCCAATATTACATTATTTGAGTTTTACATAGGACTAACTTATGGCAAACTTATAGCAAAAGATAGAGTAATTTGTAGCAACAGGACCTCACAGTTTTTCAGAAGAATTAAATCATATTAAACTCCTTCTTTCTCCAGACACTTGCAAGTGCTTCAGAAGTTGTTTCAAAGCACTATTAATAGTTCTATGAGTAATTGCTGATGGAGGGAGACTGAAAATGGACCTTTCTGGGAAAAAAACTGTAAATGATGTTACATTATTTCTCTCTGTATAAGCAAAAGTGGTTAAATATTAAAAATATAATTCCCAAGAAAGCTGAATTACACAGAAATAGAAATACTAATTCAAAATGTGTTTCTGGGTTACATTTTTAACTCCTCTTTACAGGAATGATTATGGAAATAACTTTGCTGAAAAGCATCAAGGAGAAAGTAGAGCATAAAACTGTGTGTTAAATGAAAACATATTTAAACATGAAATATTGGCATTGTTGTCATTCAACAGTTTGGCAACATAATAATATTTTATAAAGGTTTTTCAGATCTTCCAGTAGAGGAATAATCTGTCTCTGATTCATATAACAGTTTTTAGCTTATAGATTTCAGATGTAAGTATACTACATTCCTTTCTTCTCTTTTTTCTGGCACCAAGAAACAATATAATTATACCCAGCTTTAAGACCCGATCAGCGTGCAACCTCTGTTTTTCCTTTACATAATAACTTTGCTAGAACTCAAGTTTCCGTGTTCTGCTGCAATTAATCTAAACATATTCAAATAAACAAGAGTGCAAAAGAAAACAGAACTTGCACATTAAGTATGAACCACACTGCCTGGCTTTTACCCACTTTATAGTGCAATAGTAAAATAAAATATAAAGTCCTGCTGTGCATGGACTTTACTGACATAGTTTACCACATGGTTATACAACCATTATACATCATTGTTTTTCTCATGTGCCAATCACCCACTACTCTGTTAAAGACATAAATTTACATAGTGATGACTGCTTCAAATCCTTTTCATATGAAATACCTAGACAGCAATATTCCTCGAATGGCATCTATCTGACCCTGCTAGATGCAAGTAGCTCAAACTGGTGAAAATACATGACTCCAAAGACCTCCAAAATATTAAGCAAATCATATCACAAATAAACAAAAATAAAGAAATAAAAGATCTTCGCTGGGACATTTTTCATACAGAAAAGACAGGAGAAACAAGCCCCTAAGGATATGACTTAAATGTCCTGGGACTGTTCTCTAGCACTGAGATCACCAGCACAGAAAAGCTTGTGCTGCTTCTATTACCTCTTTTGCTCTCCAAACCAATCAGTTCAGGACAAGACACATCTGAACTGCCTACTGGGGATGGTCTCTGTCTGCTCTGACTATTGGACTGTGCCTGGGAGCTACATGGAAGAGTCTCATACAGCCTGGGCCAAAACCAGGTGAGGGACAAATCTAACAATTTAACAATGTAGACAATTCTGTTCCAGTGGCTGGAAACATTCCTTGGAGCTGTTTTATTTAGTATAAGTATAGCCTATGTTGTCACTAGAGATGGCTACTGATAGTCAAGTTATGTGGAATGTATTTCAATGACATGCTTATGAATGACAGTATAGAGCCTTAATGTAAAAGACAGCTCTCTTAGGGAAGCATTGAACAGATTTCACTTCTTAAGGAGCAATAGCTCTTTACAGAAGACAATCAGGAAGATACACTTGAAGCTTCTACTAATATAAAATGGACAAGATAAACTTTTCAGTTTTATTAAATTATACAGTAGAAACATATATATTTAAAATAACATACTAATTTATTATTTATTATATGTTAATATCATTTNTACCAAATATAGCAAATATACCAACATGTCTGTGTTTACAGGCTAGTTTATAGGCTTGTCAGATATGTCCAAAGTAAAATATATTAAGTACAAATTTTATCAAATTATTAAAAAAACTTCTTAGACTTCTATTTATGAGATAATGTATGCACCAAATAAAAAGCATTACTGGAGTATAATCGACCTGTGAACACTCTTTTAAGTGTTTCCTTCCTCTTTAAGGAAACTTCCAAGTTGATGAAAAATCAAGAACAATAATCTGATGAAAGTAACACACTCAACATTGTAAAATACCACCAGGAGACCCTATATAAATAATAAAACCACAAAGCTAAAAAAAAAAAAAAGGCAACCTGATTAGTCGTGGAATAGCATTGTAAGCAGATTTAATAAAAAGGAAGTTGGTTTGCATTCTTAACTCCAGAAAAATGCATCCAAATCTGGAATCTCCTATTCCTCATCTCCACTTGCCCCAAAACAAAATAAATCAAAACAACCAAACTTAATTTAAATCTACTTCCATATAAATACTGAATTCTTTTCTTTGAAAAATAAAATAAATTGTTTATTTTGCACAAAAAAAAAGTGAAAGCAAACTTTGTTTCAGTTTACAGAATAAAGAAAACTAACAAGTCCTTGGCCAAGCTGTCCTCTTGCAGCTGTGCTATAAGACGTGCAGAAATTCTGTTTTGACCTGTTTTAACTTCCAGAAAATAAATGGGACAGCACATGTTCAATCAAAGTGATTATATTACCTGAGGCTTCCCCCTCAAATCTGCAGCTGCTAGCTGGAAAGCAGTGAAATGAGGTCACGAGGATGAACACAATGACTTCCAGAGCTACAGAGGCATTCCTGGAGGTTCCCCCACTGACAAAATACTTCAGCTGCCAAATATATCTTTTTGATCAGGTATTTTAATACCAGTAAATAAAAAATATTTTGCCTGTTATGAACCAGACCTAGTCTGGACTTTTAAGTCATGGCAGAAAGCAGGGACTGGGCACATCACATATGCATGAAAGAATCGAGGAGTCAAAAAGTTCAAACCGGGAGGGATCTCAGGAGGTCTATAGTCCACCCTTGAGCTCAAAGCAGCATCAACTGTAAGATTAGCAAAGATTGCTCGGGATTTTAACCAGTCAAGAGAAATTCTAAGTCTGGAGACTGCAGGGAGCCCCAGGCAGCCTACTCCTGTGTTTTTCCTGGTGAAAAAGTTTCTCCTTCTGACCATACATGCTCACTGCTAAATATGTAGAGATAATTCTGCACCCTTTGCTTAGGAAATCTAGTCTCATTAGTATGCATACAGACAAACTGTACAGCAGCATGACATCACTCGCAGCTGGACAATAGCTGTCCAGGCTCCATGTGCTCATGACATCAGATTCTAGGCATGAAAAAGTAATCCCTTGTTGAAAATTAAGAGTATTTGAAAACATATAAATAAACTTCACTCAGTGATCCAACATAACATTATATGCAACTGCTAGTTCTGTTACTTTCAGGAGATACCATGGTGTCCATAAATGAATGGGAAAAGGAAATGTAAATTTGCTTCTACATAATTGATCAACTCTTAAAATAAATAATACAGCAAACATGACTATGTGCAAGTCATAATTCCCTCTTTAGGATTATGTAATGAAAACAGCAAACAACTTATTCTCATCTACCAAATTAGTTTAAGAACAAGAGGACGCATTTCATTTGAAATCACAAGGATGTTGAGGTAGGATCCCCTTGTAATTTATGCTTAAAAAGGCAGTTTGCAAATTTTCTAGCTATTAAAAATTACTGTTGTAAAGAGAGGCTGGCTGCTCAGTTGAAATTTTTAAGTTCTTTATACATGGCAAAAAGACCTTGCCAGCAACTTACTATACTTTAGCATGTACAAAAACTTTTTATGATACAGCTTCTAAATTAGAGAAATTTGATCGTGTATGTGCTCTAGTTTCTGGCATCACTGAAAGATTACCTGAGAACAACAAACCAATGACAATTAATTTGGTTATAAAAATAACTTTTATCTAAAAAAACCTCAGGGCAAAGCCAAAGTAAAATTAAAAAGAATTATAAAGACACTGTTATGCTCAATTGACTGACTTTAAGTCTTGCTTTCAGGAAATAAAATTATTATATCCTGATTCAGATACTTTTTTTTCTGAAAAAAAAGGATGAAAGAAAATATAAACTTTTAGTGATTCGTAGACTGCAGGAATGGTAAAGTTTGGCATAAAAGAAAAAAAAAAGAAAAAAAATGTTTAATTGTCCAAGAAATGCCAGGTAGTTCAAAAATACTGGATAGTGTGCTTGCATGCTTCAGACATCTTGTTAAGAAATAGTCTTGTGTTATCTTAAAATTCCAGCTTTTTTATTTTCTTTAAAACTTGTTGAATTTACTTAGTCCATTCCTACATCAAATGGAAAAATATTTTTCTTGTGTAAACAGACTTAGATTATATAAGCCCATTAAATATAATTTCTGCCAAGGCTGAGATTTAAATTAATTTCAGTTATATGCATAAAGAGTTATAAAGTGAAACTCAGAAAGCAAAGATATACTGAAATGCATTTAAACTGATAATATGCACCAGTTAATACTAAGTCAAAGCTAAAAAATAATTGAGAGCAGTGAGAATTGTGAGAGCTGTGGAAATATATATGCAAGAGAAAAAACATGTTCAATGGTAAGGAAAATTGTGTTTTTCTTTAGCAACGCTTAGAATAAAACATTTTTCCGTAGTTAATATTGTCATTGAAAGATGGTTATCAAGTACTTCCATATGAAGGGGCTCAAAATGAAGATCGATTGATTGATAATAATAAAACATTTTAAAAGGGAGAAAGTGATATGGTTAGGGACTATTTTAATTTTCACCACTATATTAGGTATCAAGTTATTGCTTTCTTGTTGGTACCATTAAAGAACATTTGTAAAGGTTCTCTGAGCATTATCACCACCCAAATATCAAGAGTAGATTACAGAAAGCTAAAAAATACACCATTTTGAAGGAGACAGTAGCTATTTGCTGGAAGGCCTACTC
>VZTO01013968.1:0-23692 GCA_013400615.1 Syrrhaptes paradoxus
AGATCATGATTAGTGTGTCTGTTCCATCTTCTTGTCAGCTTCTCATGTGGCAAAATTTATATGTGTTAGTTCTCTCTAATGTGTCAGTAGTCTTGCATTTATGTGAGCTTAAACATATGTGCTTGCAGCTTCACACTCAAAATTATTATAATTAGAACAGTACACGTAAGTAGGGCCATCACTAATAATTTCAGATTTTGGGGTAGCTAAGCTAAACCAGAAATAGCTGAGGCTTCAGAAATGTAAAATGATGAGTCTGCAGAGAGACACTAATTTGGCTGGCATATAAAGGTGAACAGAATCCATTGTACACAATGGAAGCTGGTAAAAGTTAACAGTCAGGTAACCTAAAATTACTGCTGCAGCATTTTTCAAACATTATTTTAAAGGAAAGACTAGCTGGGAAAATATTTACAGTTTGATGACAGAGAATTCTATTCACTTAAACTTTGAGTAACAAATATGAAAAAGATAAGCACAGTAATACATTGTACAGAGCGTGGAATTGCCTTCTCTGTTGAAAATTTATTGGGAAGGAGCTGTTTTTTATCCAACCTAGCTCCCATACATGTCACATAGCAAACACAACCTGACAGTTTTATCAGTTCAGAAATTATACACAACCATTTTCATCTACTGATCATCAGTTTCATCCATTGATCTCAAAGCACTTCAAAGGAAATCAGCATCCTTCTTCCCATATACTCCAGCACTTGGACTTCAGAAAGCTGAATTTAGTTTGGGACCTTAAGGCCACCACAACCCAACACACTGGTTAAACCGAGAGGAATATCTTCTGTATCTTATTATCTACAACTGTAACATTTTGCATAGATCTCCTGTAGCACTGAAGGGAAGAACAATCATATTTAAGATTCAATTAGAAATACCAATGCTCCCAGACAGGGCTGACAGGTCTAAATGGAAATAATGTGCTTACAAAATAATATAAGCTTTAAGCAAGATTTTTGGAAATGCTATGAATGCTTTTGTGAGAAATGGAGAAAGGGTAGATATAAAAATTTGGAAAAACAAATTAGAAGGATACATTACAGCAAAGGAAAAAAATATAGTATATTCACAGAAGCCTGCATGCAGAAAGGAGGACACTGATCCAGAAATAATTATACTGGAAAATAGGATGAAGAGGATAAAAATAGCTGCCATTAAACTGTTATTTTTCCCCCAGTTGTCCTATAGCATAATATTTTTTCTCCACTGCCTAAACTATTTTGTCTCTTTTATATCACATGTATTAATACATATATGAAAAGATGGCAGAGCTGATTAAGATTATATACTTATATGGATATAGATAAATATATTACCTACTATATACAAGAACTAATAAACACAAAGCTGCCAAAATAGTGGAGGAAATGGAAACCTTTTAGGTCAATCAAATATATACTTTCAGATTTATTTAATTTTAATAGGATGGATTATTTCACTGTTATCAAGTTTGAATGAGGCTATGGAAAGTAAAATTACCAATAGTGAGGTGGAAGGAGATGAATGTACTGGGAACAGACACACACCATGCCATGAAACTGTAAGTTTGACAGCAGGCATACTAATGAATCTGTTAAAATATAGCCTCACTTGATTGGAAAATACATTGTCCATGCTTATGCTACAGCTAGTCCCCATGCAAACTAACACTGTGCAGCCTGTGAATAGAAGTTTTTATTTTGTTGTTGTTGCAAGTAAACGTACCCATTGTATTACTGTCTGTGACATGATGCAGCTGCTGGCTTAGACTTTCTTTCTCCAAGGCTCAAAGTAGCAACCCAGCTCTTTCAGTCACAATGTACCTGAGGTCTAGAGGTTTTCTGCATGCAAGGGTTCATTGCCATCTCTTCATGGTGTTCAGCAAAACCAAGAATCCTGTATTACATCTCTACCTCCAGAAGTCTATACATAAGAACCAATGTTCAGGATCACATTTCATAACCCTTGTCCATGTTTCTTTATTTGCAAGAGTCCTGATGATTATAATAGAAGCTGGGACAGTTCACTAAGTAATATGAACAGGGCTGGAAGATTTGTCTGGAATATAATCTATATGAAGAACTACCGAAAACTCACTTCAATCCAACTCTTGACACTGTGTTTATTTATGCATCTTTCTGTTTCAAGACTGAAATGAATGATTTTCAGTAAGATAGAAGTGTTGTCAACTTGAGAAGCCTCTGAGTATTATATCCATTATAATAAAATTGTTCTAGAGTATATTTCATTCTTTCATCATATATCACGTCATAGAACATCTGGCAAGTATTTGAAGCAAACAATCTCTGTTTTCTCTCTCTCTGCATCCTTCATTTCAGCCCCTGCAAGATCCCCTTTCTAGTAAAGGCTATAAATATCTAAAAAGCACTTATTCTAATTAGTATTACTGTATTTTAAAATTACTGATTCCAAGACACTCATCTGAGAAACAGGATTTTATCCACCGTAAAAATAATAGTAAAGAATAGTATATACAGTACCATAAATCTTTGAAGCTAGAACAAATCTGCATAAATTACAGTTTTGAATGCTTTTGTAAAAGAGGTGCAGATGATTCAAAAGTCTTAAGAACTGTGAGACTGTTAAACAGCAAATGATTAAAATATTTATGGATTATTTGGCTTTTCCATGAAATGCATCATAAATTGTTTTAGTTTAAATACGTAGCAAATACATGAGCAATTTAATAATATTTTTGATTCACATAATTTTCTATATATAAATAATTCTGCATGAAATGTTTGAAATAAACTTGCATCTTTAAATTATCTCTTTATTCAGTACTTCATTGGATGAGGGTTCTTACTATATTTACCAAAAATAATTTACATGTTTCTGTTGTGCTGTGGTGTATGGTTTTTCCCCCCTCCCACATTGCTGTTTTGGTTGTTTTTAAAAAAATATTTACACATAAATAAGCTCACTTTTGATGCTAGGAGAGGGTGCAAAAATAGATATAAATTTGTGTCCTAAACCTGCATTATATTAGGCTTAATTTGAAGCCTTCAAATACACGCATCGATTGACTGAGACAGCTAGCTCCTGTTCATAGTAAGGCATTTAGGGACAATCACTACAGAAGTATACAGCAAAGTGAGCTAAAGCTTTGTGTTCTCTAAGAGGCTCAACAACATTTGTTAGCAAAGAAATAAATGCAGCACCTTGGACATAAATATACAGTGATTTAACTGCAACGTAGGAAAGAGCACACAGATTTTTTGCAGTATGAGCAATTAATAGCTTACTGCATCCACTTGATACCCTGAAATGTTTGCAAACAGGTAAGAAAAATATTTGAGTATAAAATACTTCGGAAGGAGATATTAAAAGATGGGCTACATTTTTCAAGATGTTTGGAAAGTTAATATTTGACAGTGGTATAACTTTGATGATGCTCCAATGTAAGAATGATGTAAAATAACAAGTGCATTTCAATACTGTTACAATCATTGTGCAGGTTAGATGAATACAGTGGTTGAGAGAGAAAGAGCTGCTAGATCCACAGGTAAAATCCGTGATAACTGTCATTTGTATTGTTCTTAATATGCCAGGAAAGTTGAGAATAAACTTCTTTTTACTGATACAGAGTATAAAACATACATCTTATTGGTTTCTGTAATGCAACTATGTAATGTTTCCTAATAACTTCTAGCAACTGTTGAGAATGAACGGATTAAGGAACACTTAACCAGCTTATCTCTATCTAAGGAGTCAACAAGAGGCAGAGATTCACATGTCGGAAGGGGTGTTTTATGCAAGCATACAAAATAATCTCCAACATGTGGGGGGGGGTAAAAGAAATTTCAATATTGGGAAACAAAGGAAAATAATGAGAAACATTTAAGGATTACCAAATAATCCACAAGTAATAGTTTCAAAAATGTTATTTCTACCTCCCTCCACCTTTTTTTTTTTTTTTTTTTTTTTTTTTTGTATTCNCATAAGGAAGAAGGAAAGGAAAGACTGACAGTTATAATTAATTAATATTATTTGCAACACTAACAGGGACAATTAAAATTTTTCATTTCATATATTTAGCCTATCAGATTTCTTATAAATGGTATGAAATATAGTATGAAATATTTAAGAGATGGTTTAACTTGTGACCGCCAAACAACTTACATGAGGTGCTTGCTTTCTGTTTAACTGAGTATGCAGCTAACAACACCTTCTCAAATGTACAAAAATACAAGTGCATGACTTTGGAACTCGTGCATTTACATTATGTATTCCAATTACATAACTGTTTCTGAGAGAATATATAAACCAGAGACAAATATGGAGTAATTAATTTTACTAAAGTGCTTAGGTGAGTATCTACAGGGAAGTGACATAAATCCAATCTCTGGTCACAGTCACGGAGTGTGAGCTAGAGGGGATAATACCGGTTATCAATGTATTTCACAGTTACTCCAGAGTGAAATATTAAATGTGTTTATTATAATAAAGTACAGATTTAAGACATTCTGGATCCAACACATATTCATCTTATTCAGAGCTACTGCAATAAATTAACACTTCTACATTAGTTCTTAGCTAACACACAACCCAAAAACTGGTGAGCTGTAGGATTCTGAGAGAAAACCACGGATTTTCTAGACACATAAGAAGCCATCCACACAACAAAGTGGTTTAAGTAACTCTGAGTAAGAGGCAAACAAGTGTGCGAGCTCTCTCTCTCTCCCTCTTTTGTTGTATTTCACTCATGTACAAAAGCAAACAAACAAAACCCCCTGAAGATTAAACAAGAAGTTCATTATTTCACCTTCCTTCAGGTCCAAAATGAGTTGAAGGTTTTTAAGCATACTCTTGGAAGAAAAATCAAGTATAGAAATATCCATATCTGAGAAGGAAGTTTATAAGAAGGTTATTTTTATACAAAAATTATGTGAAAATAAACTAAGTTTAAGTTAACCCTAAGTCTCTATAGTAAAATAAACCTCATTAGGTACTAGTTGGTATTGATTTATTACACATACGTCTGAAAAAGGGGGTTTGTTCCTTTGGGTTAATACCTAAATGTGTACCCCTAAGGCAATGTGCTCGAGGAGACAATACTCACCAGCATGTTACAATCCCTTGAATCACTTGTCTAACTTCTGTATCTTGTGCAGTCTTGCATATTTTCATTCAGGCATCCTTATCTCTGTATCAAAGACAATGATACTGAATGCAACTATGCTCCCCCTGTAAATCCTTGATAGTCTACCCTCTGTGTGACTGAATAGAAACCCATTTATCTACTACACACAACTAATAAAAGGCCATCACAGATTTACTGGGCTTTTTTCACTGTGCATTCGGGCTTAGCACTCTCTGTAGACAATGTAGAAAAGGACTGACCTCCAAAAAAGCAGATATCTTGAGACTTAAGAATCTGTGTTCACTGAGTCTTGAAATGTGAAGAAGAATGCCAGGCTAGAAACCACCTCTCTCTTGTCAAACAGTTCTTGTTCACTGTAAAGAGAGAATCACCACAGGGATTACTAATAGCACTGTTGAATTCACTAAACTTCACACCAAGTCCAGTGCAGTGAGCCTACAGTTGCCAGGACCTCCTACCCCAGGTACTGCTGCTGGAGAAGGGTTTCCTTCTCACCTGGAGCTCGCACCTTACACCTGTGCTGGAAACATACTCAAACCATCACAGGACCAATATGTGCTGGGTTTCACAGTCACATACAGAGAACGTGCTTCTTCTGGATTAGGACTGGGACACTGGCCAATGCAGTCAAGATGGCAAAGTTTATGCAACATTCAGAAAAATAGAGAATATACAGTAGAACCTGCTTCTCCTCTATTATAACTATCTGTCCTGAGACAAAGGATACTATTTTCTTCCTGAAAAATTAACACTAAGCCTCATTCTTTAGTTGTGAATGGCTCTGTAAAGATTACCTATATTGAAATAATAATGGATGATTAACACAAATACAGTTAACATAACCTAGTAAATCACATTTTTGCTTTCTGTATAGTATCTCTGAGGTACAAGAGAACATCCTCTTTAAAACAGGTCCATCTTTCAAACACATGACACTGAACTAGCACAAGAAATTTGGGAACCTGACCTCATAGATGAGATCATCTGGAGAACCAGCAAAGTTTCAAAAAGCAAAGCATTCCTTCCCTTATTCACTTACAGAGTGATCACTCAGCCATCAGCTCTCCTGTTTATGATGGTGCTTAAAAAAAGGTGACTGAAACATGCAGAAGCACAGAATGACACAAATGACACAGACTGTGAAACAGCATTGCTGTCACCCCCTAATTCCTTTCCCTTTGCAACTGAGAACAGGAAACAGTTGCAGCCACTAAGAGCCCTCTTGTCAGTCGATATTGAAGGGCGGCTGGTGTGGCAGACAGCAAAAATGCCACTAAAAGAAAAGGTCTTTAAAGTACTGAGGCAAGGGAGTTACACAGCTTACTCCCACGTGGTTCCTACCATGTCTGTTTTGCAGTGTGTTACCCCTATACAGCAGGAAAGGAGCCTATGGGCTCCAGTTTGGTTTAGGTTATTTGTGGATGGCACGTGTATGACACATCTAGAGAGAGCCATCATCTTCCATAGAATGATTCACGGATGCTTCACATTTCCCAGAAAGCTTTAATCATTATTATGACTGATAGAAATTGCTAAGAAAAACAAGAAACCACACAATACTTTTGTAGATTTATACACTACACAGCCAGTTCCATTTCTACTTTGAAATGTCACTTATACACCTGCATGGTAAGTGGAACAACTGAACAACAGTCTGTCCCATATCCTTCAGAAATGGTTCATGAAGAATTTGTTTAATTTGCTGCCCGGTAGATCTGCCAGAAGCAAGCTTCCTTCCTTTGCTGAAGTGTTTGTGCTGGGCGGCACATTCAATAGTGTCTGAGATCAACCTAAGATTTAGAACAATGTGTTATAGTTTCTCTCTGTTTGGACCTTTGATTTTCCCGGACATAGATGACACTCAAGTTCAATCTCCTATGCATACAGGCTCAAATAGTTAAGAATTTAATATGTAAAAATTAAAAAAAAATGTATATGTGTTTGCAGGTGCATAATTCACGTTTGTACTTACCAATTAGAAAAGAGCTTTTCACTGTGGTGGAGCTTTGTGCAGGACAGGAATGCGTAGGACAAAGGCACCTTTACCACAGTGTGCTCCCTCAGCTGAGCTGCTCTGTCCTGTGCCAGTTCCCTGTGTTGCAAGGTGCCAATACGGCAAGCTGGGAGCAGATGACTCACCCACGCTCGGTATCAGCAGTGGCGGGGTGATGTGAGCGGCACAGGTAGGAATGTGTGAATACGTTCTCCCTGAAGACATTTGAAGGCAGATGAAATATACTGAAAGGGTAAAGAGAGTAAATTCTGTCCTGTGACAGAAAGATGACCTTGAAGGGATAGCAATCTAACTGGTATGGATCTTATTTACACAGAATTGTACAAGGATAAAACTATTTTACCTATGTTTCCACTGCATATCATTTACAAAATTAATTTATTCACTGGGAAACAATAGAGATAGTAAAAAGACAAAAACAAAACACCACAAAAAAAACCAACAACAAAAAAACCCCTCAAAACCTTGAAATACAAACTTTTTCCACACAATAAAGGAACTTTTTAAGGACAGTTTCCCTAGGTCCCTTCAATTAATTTAGTAATCACATCCACATCATAAAAGCTTATTTCTTCTTATCTTGTATATAGATGTTGAGGAAGAAGAAATGGGGGGACACACATCTCTGTCAGGAGCCGACAGTTAGCAACTATCATATTAACTGCAACTACCAGAGACTTAACTGCAGTCCTGTATCATTTGTGCCAATTTTTTCATATTTTAACTTGCTAGTTGCCACAGAAACTTCAGTCAAAATATCTATTTTCATTTCAAAATTCCTCAATTTCAAGAAGAAAACAAACACATTTCTTAAGAAGTTTTCAGCTGTTGCAAAACTCATCTAATTTTCAGTGATAGTATTCCCAAATGAATCAGAAATATCATCTCTCATCACAGTGCTAATGACATCCTACAAAGTGATAAAATTAGCAGCTGGAAAGTGTAATCTTGCCACCACACTTCTCAATTTGCCATTCACTTCTTCCAAGCTGTTGTCCAGTTCATGCCGCTTTCTCAACAAATTTCCAAATTGTTTGTTTGCTTAAATGCCCAAAGCATATGTTGCTGACAAGCATTTTATAAGATAAACATTTTCATTATTCTCATGAGAGCCTTGTCTCTCAAGAAACTTCTTGGCTCCATGATCACTATTCCTTTATAAAGCTTGCTCATATAACTTGAAAGATTATTATTTCCAGATAATTTTCTCAGGCATGTTTATTCTCAACCTGTCTCATTAAAATTTGCTGGTGGTTTGATCTTCTCTGATAAAGAAATTCATGCATTTAATAGTGTGAGCATTTCTCTTCATAATTAAAAAACAAATACAAGAGTACAAAACTTCTTGGTTCAAAGAATTTTAAAACTACTGAGAAATGGAATACATGTTTCACTCTTGAAATTCCAAATCTACAAAAAGAAAACATCAACTGAAAGTTCAAGATAAATTAGATCGGAAAATCTATCCAAAGTCTTTCTCAGCCAGGAAACCAGCTAGCCCTGCGACAGACAGTAAAGCCCCTTCTACCACCTTTACCATGCAAAGGCTCTTTTTAGCATTTTCAGAAGGCAGGCTGGAATATTTTAAATGGCTTTGAGGGTTTTTTTGCCTGTCTCTGACCCTTCTCTGCAAACTCCTTACAAAGAATATTATCTTGCAGAGTATTATCCATGATGTCATTTTCCTGCAGGGAAATCCGACTGAAATTATGACTCGCTCAAACACTGCAGTCCACTTGCCCAAGTTATCTGCCTCGCCACCAGAGACCCATGCTGCCATGCAAGAATTGCTAGGCTAGACTCAGAAGTGAGCTAATAATAGGCAACTAAGGGAGTCCAGGGAGCGTTCAAGTCGATGTACGTGTACGCTTTCCTCTAGCTTCTTCAGTACCCACGTAACACTAAGCTGGGTTTGCTCTAGATGCTCACTGATTCACTGCACTTGGACTCACATTCAGCTCCCAACTTGTAACCTGCACTCCATTATTTACAGCTTTCATTAACTAATTTCAACAGTAGTATAACAAAGCCCAGTGCTGTGGCTAGCTTAGGGACTGAAAAGGGGATAGCTGCAGAGCACAGAATCCCATGCTAATTTACTTTGCTCATCCTGTAAATTATCCTTCTCAGCAGGGCAAGCTGGCACCACGAGGTGTGCGCTATGCTCCTTACAGTAGCAGTGCTAAGCTTGGATAACTGAACAGACCTCTTTTAACTGTTGGCTGGGATTCAACACCACTGTCCTGTTTGAGGACAAGTGTCATGATCTATGTCTTTATTTTTAAGGCAAATACTGAATTGTTTATTTGTCCAAATCATCCCTTTATCATGCCTTATCTTAGGTGAAAAGGATAAATAAAGCACAACAAACTCCTAGAACATTTAAATTCATATAGTGTTTCTGTTCTGTTTTCTTTCTTTGCCTTCTCCACAAAGCACCTATTTTTCAGTCTAAATAAGTTATGCAGCAGGCTTCTATGGATTAGCATATACCTGACCCCAAATTTCTTATACCATGCACTTACATAGATACTGGTCCAAAAAATAAACTTATTAATCTCCCCCAATTTCCAGAGGAAAAAAACCCAAATATTCCCTTTCTCTGACTCGCATCCTAGCCTACTCTTAGTGAATGACACAGAGTGTCCTTTTATGCAATAGGAGTCTAATTGGGAACAGGGTACTCTTGAACAAAAGGCAGTTGTAAATTATATGATTAACAGAAAATGTGTTCTTGTCTAATTCACAACAAAGTGAAGTGAAGTAAAGGAAATAAGGAGCGGTTGGTGGCCCAGTGTAGCACTGGGCTTTTAATGCCCAGGAGATGCCCAGGATATTAAAAGAAGCTGCTAAAATAAACCTTCTCAAAGACGACAAATTGGATGTATGCAATTAAGCCAGAGGATGCTGATTGGACAAGGCATGTGCTTAACTTTGTAAAGTTTGCTCCTCTTGCACATTTTATGAATGAAATTAGAATACTCTTGCTAATATTTTGCAAAGACTTCTTTTTCCTTTCATTTGACAAGGAAAAGGACGTTATCCCAGGAGGAGAGGTAAGGTAAGCCACAAAACATAGATCTCTTAGCAGTGAATAAAGTGATCCAACAGAGCCAGAAAATATTTAATACTAATGGAAGCATATTTGCAAAAATGCATATTAGTGGTATCTATGTGCTAAATTCCGTTTTATTGTTCTGAGAAGAGTGATACACACGAAAGCCTCAAACACATCAGTAAGACCAAAGATTGAAAAAAGAGGTAAAGTTGGTAGGTTTTAAATCAGGACCAGATAGAAGAACATAACCCTCTGAAGGTTCCGATTTCCTGATTTCCCTTTCCTCTTTTCTATGTAGTAGTTCATACAAGCCTTTGATTTTTCATAAATGCAGTGCTATTGTCTGTGAATAACTTCATGTAGATAAATGGCTCTGAGTATCAACAAAAATAGAGCTATACCAGCTCATGGTGAATTCACAGAGATCACATCTTTAGTGTATTCACAGAGCACTAAAGCCTCTCAGGAATTTGGGTTCACAGCTGTTCAAAGGCAGAGCCAGAGCTCTGGCTGTGCACAACCAGCTCACCTATGTGGATTATATGACACTACTGCCCACAGCAACAGAGAAATTGACTCAATGACTTGGTTTTGTAGCATCACAATCACTCTTAAACACTAAACCTGAGCACAAAACCCCAGTGTCAGGCTTCCTCCAGTCTTACTGCTGAATAAACACATGGTTCTCCTAGTTTCATGCAAATACTTACTTTCCATTGCTTGATAATTAAATATATTTGTTTAGAAGCTGGTAATGTGAATGTGCTTTATGTAACAAAATTTTATGAAAACAATTAATTTCCTTTGGTTATTTGTTTCTTTGTATTACCCTGAGGAACAAAAATTGATCCAATCGCTTTGTTTACAGCGTAGCTAAATGACATAAGCGCTACATCAGTCATTGGCTTTATAAGAAGTAATAAGGTCACAGAAAAAGCTGGAGCAGCCTGAATTTATGTTCCTTTAGGGCTGGCTACATTAACACACTTACTGAAGGAGGGGATAGTAATGATCCAGTCAGTACTTATCAAGACAAAATTAGTAAAGATATACAATCCCAGTGGTTTAAAAGTAAGGAGCTCCAATTCTAACAAAAGTCCTAGTAATGCCCTCGTTTAAAGTCTGAGTGAAATCTCTGTATGTAACCCTCCAAAACAGCTTAGTATTAAAAAAAAAAAATCCAAAACCCTGAACCAGAACCAATTTTTACTGTTCAATATTCATATGTTAATATGTTTAGACATTCAACTCCCCTGTACAGTTCTGAAGGATTGATCATGAGGAAATCTGTTGAGAAAGATCAAAAAAACCCCAGTAAATTGGAAACTGAAGTTGTTGTGTTTTGTTTTTTTTTTCCCCAAAGTTCTAATGATGCAGAAGCTGCATAATAATCTCCCTGTGAACCATAAACATAATAAAAGCTGAGGCCATTTCTAACATAATCTCTATCAGCAAGATGCCAGCGCTTTTCCAGATTTCCTAACGGGTCCCTGCTAATTCCATGCCAAAACTAGCAGTGGATTTCTTCCTTTTAATCTCCCCTAATGCCTTATTCGATTATTGTCACTGCTCTCCGACCGAGCACCGTCCCTTCAAACCCTAATTCCCCCCCCGGAACAGTCAGATGAGGCTGAACGGCGGTGGCCAACCCAAAGGACACCCACGGCCACGGACACCCCCCCGCTCCGCACCCCGGGCAGAGGGCGGCCGAGGACCGCGGGGAAGGGGCTGAGCCCGCCGGACTCTCCCGTATCATCTCCCGGCCGAGCCCCTGGCCAAGAGGGGAGGGCAGGATGAGCACCGGCACTTGCTCCAGTTGACGGGTCTGAGGGCACCTGGGCGTCCTCGCACATACCCGAGGCATGGCTCCGCTCATAGCCTGGCTCTGCGTCGCTCTGAGGTGAGTCCGCTCCCCCCAGCCCCACCGACCCCCAGAGGCTCCCTCAAACCCTGCCGCAGCCCCTAGGAGCAGACGAGGGGGGCCCGGGCGCTTTTCCCTCCTCTGTTCTCCCCCGGGGGCCGGTTCCTCGACAGCCGTTCCCTGACGGGAGGGCTGCGGCGAGAGGTCTGACGGCGGGACTGTCCCCTCCTCACAGCATAGAGCCGGCGCTGGGGGGCCAGGGCGACGGGGGGGACCCCTTCTCGGAAAACATCACTCGGATCCTCGACAAGCTGTTGGACGGCTACGACAACAGGCTCCGGCCGGGATTTGGAGGTAGAGCGAAACCCTCGTCCCGTCGGGGAGCCCGAGAGCGCACGGCTCGGGGCCGGGGGGGCGAGCGGGGGACGAGGGGGGAGCTCAGCGGCTGCCCGTGGAGGGGTCGCCCGAGCGGGCGCGGGGAGGAGGGTCCCGGCCCGGACCCGGCAGGAGAGAAGCGGTGAAACCCAAAAGGTTTCAAGGGAGGAAAGTTTCCCGTGCCCCGCCAGTCCCCGGCCGGTTGTTGCGGGGCGGCCCCGCTGTGCCCCCCGCTGCGGCCCGAGGGCCCCGCCAGCCCGACCCGCTCCGCTCCCAGCCCGTCTCCGTGTCCCGCAGGCGCCGTGACAGAAGTGAAAACAGACATCTACGTGACCAGCTTCGGGCCGGTGTCCGACGTGGAGATGGTAAGGGCTCCGCTTGCCGCCCCTGCTCTCGTTTCCCGGGATTCATTACGGTGGCATCTGAGTTGACCGTCATTAAAGCAGATTACGAGGCTTAATCTTCTTGACAATCTCTGAGGCCCAGCAGAGCAGTTTGGCCGGAGCGGCATATAGCTATTTCCCTGGCAGAGCCAGCCAGGGCAGCCCGGCACAGGACCCAGCCTGGGCACAGAGGGCAAGGCTGGCCTCAGCTGAGAGAGGTTAAGGAGGCATCTTTAACCTCGTTAAGAAGATTGTAAGCATCTGTGGCCTGACACATAAGTTTGCAGGAAGGCTGCATGGTAGGTGATAACCTAATGAGCAGCTGCAGGGGACTGGTGCCATTTCTGAGACAGCTACCCCTTGTCGTGCTCGGTGCTCCCAATTTCAGGTAGCTGCAGATGTGGGTAAACTACATCAATTACAGCAGCAGCCCCAGGAAAGTGTTCAGCCATCAGACTGAGGATGCCATTGCTGTTCTCATTCTGGAAGTTGGGGGTTGGAACTCGAGGTCCTTTTCAACCCTAACCATTCTGTGATTCTATAAATTGACTTTGATCACTATTTCTGCCCTTGCACACTTCCTCCAATATCTGCCCACCCGAGCCTGCAGTCCAGTTTGCAGGCAAGGAACTGTGGGCCCTAAGGCAGAACCAAAAGTTTCTCCACCACCTCTCTTCATCAGTCAATCCAAGAGAAGGCATTACCTTGCATTTTTACACATTTGCCTCTGGCCAAGGTTTAGCTCAATTTCCTAAGTAATTTCTGTATAGAACTCCTTTCTGAAGGCTTGTAAGAATATTACTAAGAATCCTTGAGAAAAATAACTTAGATTAATATTAACTTGACACCATAATCCTACTGTGATGTGATTCACTCGCATCAGTCTTCTTTGTGAATATCCAAAGCAAACTGCAGAAGAGGCACTGAGCATGTCTTTGTTCCTGGCACTTAAACACTGAGTTTGTTTTGCAGTTTGAAAGGATACTAAATTAGACATTTGTATTTCCTTAGACCACAGTCACTCTGAATTAAATTATTATCTCTGAGAGGACAATGAGGTTTTTTTTCCTTACTGCTATCGAATTATCTGTTCTGGTTATTTTGTAACTATTCTTTAAATAATAAGAAAATAAAATGTTTTTTCATAGACTACTTTTTTTTTTTTTTAGTAACTACTTAATGGTAAATAGGATTAAGTATTTAAGCAGTAAACGAAATGCCATTGACATGTGTGTTAGCTTCTTTAATGGAGTTACTGTATACACAGCAACTTGGGACTGCTGGCCTCCACACATAAGTCAACCACCTATTTATTTTCTATAGGAATACACGATGGATGTCTTCTTTCGGCAGACATGGACTGACGAGAGGTTGAAGTTTAGTGGGCCAACAGAGATTTTGAGATTGAACAATTTAATGGTCAGTAAAATTTGGACACCAGACACATTTTTTAGAAATGGAAAAAAATCGATTGCTCATAATATGACAACTCCTAACAAACTTTTTAGAATTATGCAGAATGGAACTATTCTTTACACAATGAGGTGAGAGCCTATTCTTCTGCTTTTCATTGACCTTTATTTTTGATTTTTTCAAGCAGCGTTCCTGCATACCTTTTTTTTTTCATTGTCATCTACTGTGATGTATTCTAGACTAACCATTAATGCTGATTGTCCTATGCGGCTGGTGAACTTCCCTATGGATGGACATGCTTGTCCACTGAAGTTTGGAAGCTGTAAGTTTCCCTGGATCTTTCAGTTTCTTATAGTAATACATTTGCTTTACATGTATGTGAGAAGATCAGAAGTAAGACTCTAAGAAACTACTTAATGACATGGCTTATATTTTTTATTATATTTTTTTATACTAGAATCTTACCTTCTCTGAGACTCAGACTATTCATAAGCACATGGATTTATTCACTGAATGGTGGCTGTTGAAGTATATTTTATTGTTTATTATACTTATATATCTAGTAGTCAAAGTCAGTCCTTCAGCAAGTCACAAAAGCTGTAGTACATTTAGTATGTTACTTCTAGTTTTGCAAATATGTAGTCAATCTGTGGCAATCAAATTTGAAAAGATTTGGTTGATCTGTGGTAATCAGTGTATGTGTTTTACAGCAAATTAAGAAACAAAAGCTGATTCCTATCAGATCCCACCTCTACCGTTCTCTTATTGTTTTTTTGCATTTTGTCATTAATGAGATTCGGAACTTGCTGGAGCAGGATGCATGTTTCTATGAATATCTGAGCAACAAAAGGGATCATTCTATTTATTTTTTTTCAACTGCTTTTGAATTATATAATTAATAGTAGTATTTTTCCCTCTGTAACTCAGATGCTTATCCAAAAAGTGAAATCATTTATACATGGAAAAAAGGACCCCTGCATTCAGTAGAAGTACCACAGGAGTCTTCTAGTCTCCTCCAGTATGACCTTATTGGACAAACTGTATCTAGTGAAACAATTAAATCTAACACAGGTAAGATGGAGCCATGTGGGAACTACTGACATTATAAAACATATCTTGAAAATAAATTGCAGGTTTTTTTCATCTAGAACCTAATTAATTACCTTTGCCATTTTAGAAACTAAAATCCTTCAAAAGAATCTAACCTTTGTCTCTTAAAAGATAGCTTTGCAATACAGGCTTTAAGCATACAATTTTTCATGCAATTCTTAAGGATTCCCCCTGTCTCCCTGCCCCAGTAAAAACAATACAAAATTAATATTACTCTCCTCTGTTTCCGTAAGGTCACGTTACCTTTTTTTAATCGGCTTATTTTTATTATGCACTAGGAGGCCTGTAAGTGCTTTCCTCAGAACACAGTATGTTGGGTTTAAGCCAATAACGTTTACCCATATGTTGCCAAAATAATGCTGACGTACTTGTCTTTTAACAGGTGAATATGTAATCATGACAGTTTATTTCCACTTGCAAAGGAAGATGGGCTACTTCATGATACAGATATATACTCCATGCATTATGACAGTCATTCTTTCTCAGGTGTCTTTCTGGATTAACAAGGAGTCTGTTCCAGCCAGAACAGTTTTTGGTATGCTGTGTTAAGGTTTTTGAACAGCTCAGCATCACATATACCATTCATTCATTACTTTCATTGCTTGTTTGTTTTAGGTGAATATTCACTTCAGCTGCTCTATTTCCATCTTCAAAGGAAAATAGGCTACTATCTCATTCAGACATACATTCCATGCATCATGACTGTAGTCCTGTCTCAAGTTGTGTTTTGGATCAACAAAGAATCTGTTCCAGCAAGAACCGTGGCTGGTATTCATGTTTTGTTCTTTATCATTCACTTCATTCACTGCATTGAATCCATTGTATCAAACAGCTACTGTAATCCTGTGGGGATTGGGAAAGACAGCTAGTAGGTTTCGGTGAACAAAAGTAAATGCAGAAATTAAACCAAATAATACTCAGTCTCCCCACAAGGTACAAAATTCTTTAATCAGAATGTTTGTTTAGCCAGACATGTTTGTGATGTTTTTCTTCCCCTCAATCCTTTTTTGTATGCAGGAAGGGATAATTTCAGGGTAAATGTCAACCTCTCAATTTTTTAAAAAGGAATTTTTCTATTGATTTATTCTTTTGTGAAATCAATCTGAGCTAAATCTTAAAAAAAATTCACATGGTATGGAATTAATCTCATCTGACATAAAGTACCTCATCTAGCACCCATTCTTAAGTGCTCTCTTCCCCTTGTCTACAAAAATACCTCAACAACTATCAAGAGCTTTAGATGGATACAGTCAGGTGAGATGAATCCTGTCCCATGCACAGGCTGGAGTTGTGTAATATGAAAGGTGTGTCCGTATTGCATGGCAGGGCCCTTTTTATTTCCCAGTGGTTTGAATTAATGCTCCCAAAGCTGTGAGTTTTCTCTCCTTTAGTGTGTGCTCTGCTGTTAAATTTGACACACATTCCACTTCAATATTGTTAGGCTCTTAAACTGCACTCATTGATAAGGAGTAAACTTTAACTGACTGAATTGTTGATTCTAGAAAAACAATCATAAAAATACTAAGCAAAAATAATAAAACTTGTCAAAAGCTTCATGATCCACTTCCCATACATATATGTTCTGCAACCCTACCTTTTTCTCTTTACCCAGTGTTCCTATACAATATATTTCCTTTGTGAGACTTGGCTTCAGTAACAAAAAGTAACAAAAATATGTTCCCTAAGCATAAATGATGCAAGTCTCATAATTCAAAAGGAGTCTATAATTGCAGTTAGCAGGCTGCAGAATTTGTATAATTTGATTTCAGTCAATTGGCATTTCCTGCCTGCATGGAATGGTATTCATACAAGCATTGCAAACTTATAGGAATGTTAAGTGAACACAACTTCCTCAGGTGCCTCTGAAGGAAGATCAACACTTTTGTTCTTGAAATCCCCATTGGGAGTTGGGATGCAGTTCAGCATCATTAAGCACTTATAAGTATTAGTTTCTGGCAATTGGGATTTCTTTAACTGATTGAAAATATGAAAATATCAGGCAATAGATTTCCAAGGATGTCTATTGCAATTGAAGCATAAAATATATGTAGGAGATTTGTACACCAAATATGATACTATCTGATTTGGGTTTATATTGCGTTTATGGAGTATACAGTTACATCCTCCACACTTTGGGTAAAACATATTTGCTACCTAGTGGGCAGCAGAAGACAATTCTATATGCTTGAAGTAATTTGCAAATAAGTCTTCAGCTGATTCAGTAATAATTACATAGAGGCCTTGAACCCTGGAATAACAGCTCTTAGATGTCATGCTGAAGGGTAAATATAGAATTAGAAAGAAAAAATCTTTACAAAAATAGTAAAATAGGCATCTTTCTCAGTATTGTGAAAAAATACTCATGTTGGCATTTGAAAAGAATATTTCAATCCTTATTCCATTCTTACTTCTCCCAGGCACAGTCTGGATTTAAAGCCCTTACTAATTCAAAATCCCATGGATTCTGAATACCTCAATGTAAGGAAAAGAGAGCAAATTCCTTATGACAAAAAAGACTTTCAGGCCCCAGTAAAAAAGAAAAGGTTTAAAATAGAGAAGTCAGTCTCCTTTCTGCATCATATTGCAAATACCTGAATTACTAATTTTCAGTTTTACTTATAAGTTCACAAAATTTGAAAGAAGATAAATCAATAGTAGAAGAAAAACAATGTTATGCCCAAACCAGTTCCTCAGAACAAATTCATTTAACAACTCTATGTACCTCCAAAATGGGTGCCAGTTTTCTTTTGCAGGTAATATTACAATAAATACTCTGAACATTTTTTGCAAAGATAAATTAACGGTCATAAGCACCTACTCTGTACAGACACACAAGTCAAAAATGGGAGACAGAAAGACTTGAAGAGGCCTTTTTTGTAATTGTGTAATTGGAAAGAACAGCAGCTTGCTAGAACAAAATTCCTTATTTTGTGTGGAGATGTGTACGTAGCTATGCATATACATATATGTGTATATATATGTGTGAAGTTTTATGAAGCATGGCATTATCAGAAATTATTTACAATAAGAACCATGATTGTTTGAGGCCCAACTTTAAGTATGCTCTGAATCCGTACAGCAATGGCTATTATTTAACATTTTTATGTGTCATTATCTTATCTTCTTTATTCCTGGCAAAAATTCATCTGTTATTGTCCAGAAAGATAGTAGTCAGCTTCTACCTTCCTAGCAGGTCACCCTGGGAATTTTAAATTAACATCTAGTCATCAAACTTTATTTGTAATAAAGTGTCAGATAGGGAAAGGCTTTTGGGATTTCTTGTTTCATTTTTAATAAGAAAAGACAACATATTTCAGTATTTGCATTATATAACAGACTCTTCAAAACTCACCAAGAAGTGTTCAAAGTGGAAAAACAAGGGTAAACAATCATCAGCTACACAGTGTACCCACTGTAATTTGGCATTCAGTTTGATAGTTTTCCACAGTGCAGAGCATTTTATCAATATTCACTCCACACTAAGAGAAGTCTTATCTATATCTGTAATAGAATAGGAATCCTATTCCTAATTTTAAATTCCTGCTGCACTAAGTTTTTATTCAGACACAGAATATATCATTTTTATTACTAACTAGCACATGGACAGATTCTAATCTAATCACACATCATATTGAAAGGTTCATTCTGGACCTTTGAAATTGAAATATATCTCAGAAACTTGCATTCATATTGTAAAATGGGTCTGCCAGATCTGGGAGAAGTAGAGATCCTACATATTTTTATACCATCTCCTATTTGCATTTCATTAAAACACGTTAAGTAATGACACGGGGACATAGTTAATCTCAGCCAGCTGGCAAGCTACATCATGTGAAAGAGTTGCAAAAAACCTCTGCAAATAACCAAGTCACCCTGTGTTGATGCTGCAGTATGCAATGACACTGCATCCTTTCCACCGAGCATCATTCATAGCATATTGATTCATCATCACACCATGACATTATAACATCTTTTACTTTCCCACCTACCCTTTCCCAACTGCAGAAAAGAGCAGAAGAGGGTACTCTCAGTCTTTCTGTCTTTAAATACCTGCAGTTTCCACATTCTAGCAGGCATAATTATAAGTAAACATGAGTCACAGAGGCTTATATGTTAATGAATGAGTTTGCTCCTGCACTTCTTGCTTGTATTGGGCAGCAGTGGGAAGTATATTTCCTACATTATGAATGCTGTACACTCCAAGACAGAAATAACAAATTCATGAGTTCCAATGAAGGGGGCCCATGAGCTACATGACCAGATTTGTTGTGTGAAAACAGACAAGCAGCTCTAGAGAAGTAGCTTTTCTATCCTTCCATGTTTGTTACTATGGGCACTTTGGAATCAAGATCCTGTTAGTGAATCTTAAAGAATGTAGCCAGCGATTAAAGACAACTGCACAGAGGACCAAACTCTTGTTACTGCAATATTTGCATCATAGCCTACCACTGATTTTAATGCAGAATTTGATTGATTCAGTGAGGGTTCTATAAGCCATGATGTGCCTTGTACAACAACAGGAGAGAGAGAGGATCACTGCTGGGAAATTACAGTACATTGATCTAGATTTCTGCCAAACATTCTACTTACTAACCCCACAAATAAGGTGTCTTTCATAGTCTGAACCTGAATTTCTTTATACCCATGTTTATCACAATTACCCATGTTTATCACAATTCTAAGAAGCTGCACCATGTAGTACGTAGTTAATCTTAATTTTCAGTCTGCTCAATGTATTAAGGAAGTTTGTTCAGAGCTCTTAGATGCTGAAGCCAGTATACATGAATTACTTAAGAATACAAAATACTTATCAGTCTTGTTAGTTAGCTGGTATGTAGGATGACAGCTAAAACCAAAGAGGAGTCAGGTTGTCTTTAATATATATAAATTTAAGAGTAGCAGGGTTGCAGCAAATTCTAATGCCCCCATTTTCTTTCTCTTCAAGGAATCACTACAGTTCTAACAATGACCACTTTAAGCATCAGTGCACGCCATTCTTTGCCCAAGGTGTCCTACGCTACCGCCATGGATTGGTTCATAGCTGTGTGCTTTGCCTTTGTCTTCTCTGCACTTATTGAGTTTGCAGCTGTCAACTACTTCACCAATCTTCAGACTCAGAGAGCGATGAGGAAGGCAGCCAGGGCAGCAGCACTGGCAGCAGCACTATCAGCAGCAACTGTACCGGCAGAGGACGAGATTGTCTCGGTAATTGCTTGCTTTTCTGATAATAAGCATCATATAGGAAGAGGCAGCTGAAGTAGTGAGTGCAAAACAATATTAAAGTGATCTTCACCTGAAACAGATTATGTAACCCAGTCATGTCTATTTATCAAAGATGTTCTTATTTCAGAAAATGAAAAGACTTCATTTATTCATTCTGTTTATTTAAATTTGAGATATGATTTGCTAGAGATGCTTATTTGGTAAGATATTTAAGGAAAGCTATTATACTGTTACCCATAATACTTCTCTTGAGCAATGCTGTAGGCAGTGTGGTCAGGGAGATGTGGTTATCTCAGTAAGTCTGCAGAATTTGTAGGACACTGTAGAATGGAATGAGCATGTGCACTGGCCAGATGATCATGGGATCATTGTGGTACACCGGTACATACCATAAGTGGGTCATCTGGAAGAAGAATTAGCCTTTACATAAACTTGGCAGTTGTTACTTTCATAAAAATGTGTTGGTGGAAGCTTGGGGAAAAAACTATAAATGTAAAGATTAAGGATAGATTTTACTATATGCGAAAGACCGGAAGGCTTTCCTGTATCAAAAAAAGTATGTCAGAATTGCTGGTAAATATTATTCCTTATATCTTGGGCTAAGTAATGAATGCTGTCTCAGAACATATGTTAATATATTTATCACTATAGCCCTCCTGTTTTCAAAATCAGTTTTACTACCACCACATTTCCCATTTCGAGAGGACTAACAGCATTTGAATAACCTTTTGCAAAACCTTTGAGTTTGTAGTTGAATAAGGAAGTCAATCTAAGAGCTATTGAATGTCAGGGCAACACCTTACCCACCCTATACTAATTTTTCCACATTTGCTTATGAACAGCAGTTAAAGTTGCAACATCTTTGTACATTCAAGCCATTAAAATCACAATTGCTAAGTTTCATATAACAGCGAAATATTTCAACCTTATAGAAAACGATAAGAGGAAAAGAGAGTGTATATTTGCCAATATTTAGGACATACTTCTTCCTTCCCCAATATCATGACATTTGAATGAGAAGTATTCAGTTCTGAATGAGCAGAACATTGCAGAAGTAAAATAGTGTAAAATAAGAAAAATATTCTTAAGACAGAAGGAACTTTAAAATTAAGTAAAGGTTCTTATTTTTTTGTTGACTTTTTTTTGAGGGAAAGCTATCAGAAAAAAACCTAAAAAGATGAATTGGCTTTATATAGCACAGAAAATATTGATAGCTGCTACATAATGAAAAGGAACAACAGCTCTGATCTTTCTTACAGATCCTCCCCCAATCTCTAGAAGACAACTGTTGCAAAAAAATAACCCTTTGCATATGCCTAGATATAGAGAATATAATCTGGATAATTGTGATTCCTTTGGTACTTGTGGGTGAGATTTACGTGGTCTCTGTATTATTGCAGACCAAGCTCAGCGCAAACTAAAAAATTGCTGTTGAACAAATTAATAAAAGAAAAAAGCAATTAGAAGACCTCAAGTTTCTTTTCAAGGGCTTCAGCCACAAATAAGCGCAGAGCCAAACTGAAGACATACCTTCCTCACTTTGTAAATATTTGTTAGCTTTTCCAAGTAAAAACAAGCACAAAATAAGCATCTAGGAATAAAATAAACATCTAGGAAGCACACTGCAACCATTTCCTGAAAAAAAACTCTTTACAACTAGCTAGCAACATACAAACAGAGAAGAGTGGTAAACCCCGTACCATCAAAGTCCCAAGGTAAACTCAGTCTCTAAAACAGCCCGCAGTGTCCACCAAATTCTGTAGTCCTGATCTTTCTCAAAGCTCATATTATCCAAGACAGTAATTTTCAAGCCCTGTAAATGCACTGATTTTTTTCTGACAGAACCAGTTCTCTATGAGAACCCACTTCTGCAGTAATAGAAAAAGCAGAATCTATGAGATCATAAAAATGAAGGGTACTTACTGTTGAAGGGAAGATGATGTAGTCAGAATGGCTTGCAGAAGAATTACCCATTGAATTTAAAAGGTCCTGTTCCAGAAGAGCATGCTGGGAAAAAGGAGTAGTCACAGGATAACAGACTTAAAGAAGTTTTTTTTTCTTTTTTTTTTCTTGTTTGTGTGGTGAAGTAAATGGAGAAAAAAAACTTGCGTACGTTTTCACATAGATAGATATACCACAGTCAGTAATATATTTCAGCTGAAACAGACCTGAACTAGCAAATACGAATGCTAACAGTATAGTTAGCACAGGCTGATTGTGTGAATTTATGGCCATTTCCTCAAGATTATAATCCTCTACTGAGCTTCGTACTTCTATAGTTACATCACTGGTCTTAATGCAGTTATGGTTGAATAAGGCACATAGCAGAATACTCACTTTCTTTCTTATTGTAGATTTAGGAACTGTTTCTAAGGTCCTGATTTCCCTTTTCTTGCCCCTTATTCCCCAACTTGTTCAATTTATTTGCCTCTAAATACTTTCATCACTTTTCCTTCCAGATTCTTCTTTAATTGGTTGCTACAATGCCCAGTTCTTATTCTTTACCCCATGCGTAATTTATCTTACCTCTCCTGCTCTTCTTCTTGCCTTGTCTTCCCATTTACTGTCTCTCTTCTTGAAATGTTGTTTTCTAATTCACTTGAAGAAAAACCTATTAGAATATGTGTCTTATACATTAAAATGCTTTTAAACTATCTACTTTATTTGATTAAAAACAATAATTCAAATTTTTCCCTAATCTCATAACCTGGGCTTCGGTACCTTGTATTTACTAATCTGTGATTTTTTTAAATTTCTTTTCACTCCTTTAGAGAGGATAGTAAAGTTTTTCATTCACTTGTAATGCTGGTATTTTTAAGTGCACTATAATTGTCAGAATTTTAGCTATATGAAAGAGCCAGTATAGGATGAAGACCAGTGACCAGTGTGACAAAAGTGCTTACTGTCTTCTGCATTTACAGAAATTAGATGGTATTTTTACTTTGAGAAAATTTCTGAAGATTGTAAGGTTTACTTAGTTCTGGGGAGTCCATTTGTAAAAACAAAAGTAAAAAAGTGAGCTTTACTTGAATATGTTCATGGCTATGCAACTGCAAATAGAACCGGGCTACCAGTAGCAATATCAAGAATAAAGACATAGTCTATACGTTTTTAATGATCTATTATCTTAAATTGCCTA
>VZTO01013969.1:3446-30653 GCA_013400615.1 Syrrhaptes paradoxus
CTGTCCCCGGTCGGGGGGGGGGGGGGTGGGAAGCACAGAATTGGGTGAGTGGGTGTGTGGTTTGGGCCCCTGCCAAGGGCAAACCCATCACACATGGTCAAACACTAAGTCAGGAAATAGGAGGCCACCCCCAGCTCCTAAAGGACCTTTGCAGAGCAGCTTTTCTCTAATTGAATTTGCTAAAATGTTTTATCAGCAAAGGTTTTTTTTTTTTTAAATGCCATCAGTGTGCAGTGTTGAGTGAGTAGAGCCAGGGAATTGTGATCAAGGCTTTGAAGTTCTTTTCCTCTCTGCACAGCCAAACTCATCTTGCCTCCTGTGGGTTTCACATGCTCAGTTAGCATTAGTTTTATTTATTCAGCACCTACGGCCACACAACCATCCCACATGGGGAACACTTGCCAAGCTCTATGGAGAATAACTTACAGAGGAAGCTCCATGGGGATGTGGTCAATGCAGGTAAACCTGGGCTTTTCATCAGAAGAGTTACCTTCCTCTCCTCCCCAAGGAAAATTATACTGTCAATGAACAAATTGCTGAAAAAGCTATTTGTTTATATGGCTGGGGCCAGTGTTATTCAGAGAGTACCTGCCTTTACAGCTACATCTGTCCCATGCAAGGAGATTATAAAGATGCAGTCTCTGTTCTGAAACCTTCACAGCTTAATTTTAGGCTTTTCTCAACTGAGCAGTAATCAACATGGCAAGTCACGGCAGAGAAAATATGACAATTCTGGTAAAAGGTGGGTACTACGTGTTTGGGTGGCACTGAGTTGTGACATGGATGTGATGTGAGCTACTTAATTCACCAGGGGTCTGTGAATCTTCCTGAGGGTTTGCTTATAAACAAAAACTCTGCTGATATCCTTTCAACAGAAGGTACCTTTTATGATAGGCATGAACTGATGAAAGTGACATTAGAGAACGTTGTATGTATACTGGCTCTTTAAAAATATTGCAATAGTATCTGCTTCATGCTATTCCTAAACTGTTTTTTTCTGGCTTGCGGCTTCTATTGACATTTTCCCTCAAACTATAACCCATAAGCAGTCAAAGCTTTGCACAAGCTTCTTGCAAAGGGCTTGCTTTCCAGTGAGAAGGGAGCTGGCTGACAGCTTTCACGCCATGGTCTGAAAATGTACCTCTGAAGTATCCTGCTATTCTACAGGATTTTTGTCTAGCTCTTACTCTGCTCCCCTTGCTTCACCCTGCACTGCTGGCTGCTCCTCTCTGTGCTTGCTCACCTTTTCTCAAAACAGAGCAAAAGCTTTGCTCCGAGCTTGCAACTAGAGCAGCATGTCAGAGATGATGCCTGTACTGAAGGGCCTGGTTTTCACCAGAGCACACCTGTGCAGAGAGCTTGTTGGAGAAGGACTGACTCCCAGTGGGGAGGTCTGAGAAGGTTTGAACAAACACATGGCAACTTTTACATTCCAAATAAGCTTTGCTGCTGGTTTCAATGTAGCAAAGGGAAGTAGTACAAGAAAACAAAGCTGCTCAAGATTTGGCAAGCTATTGGAACTGAATGATGGGGGCCAGGATGCTTCTGGGGCTCTTAAGTGTCACCAACTCAGCACCTGCTCAGTGCATGACTTTGGTTTGAGCAGGTAAGGCCGGGGGGTTTCTCCCCAGAAGGGTGCTTTTGCAGACTCTCAATCTACCTTTCCAAGGCACCTGGGGGACCTTTGGTAAATGGGCTCTGTGGAGCCAGCACGTACCAAGGAGAACTTCAGAAGTGCTTCAGTTCTACCTGAGCCTTCCTTGTAGTCAATAAGATGAGCCTGGCCATTTGACATGTAAAATAATTTCTTGAAAGTTTAAATCAGTAGTTTTTAAAGTTAGAAATCTGTCATCTTCTAGTGCTGAGTACGGAGCATGAAGAGAACAATTGAAAAACTTTTCAATGGTCCTGTTTCCCTCACCACCTTGAGTGTATAATTCCTCTCTGATGTCTGTTGTGGTCCCATTTAGTGCTAAGGGGGAGAATGGACTGTATTGTCGTGTTTGCTCCTGTGTTGCTCAAGTTATGCAGCTCTGCTGAATGCAGTGTCCCATTCAGTATCACACCTTCACAAAAGACAGAAATTATCCCAAAGAAGCAACAGACAGAAGTGGCAAATCCTCCTGCTGCAGTATTGGCATGTGTTATTGGATGCAGAAGGCAGTTTTGACATTATCCTACTGTGCTGGCTTTTAAAACTGACTGCAGCAAAAGAATCTGCTCTTGATCTGCATTACAGAAGATAAATAAAAACTACTCAGACTTCCTAAGATGGCAGAATACCTACCCAGGCTCCGTCGGGTCCAAACAGCTCTAAAAAGTTGCCAATAAATTCCCTGGACTTTTCTTCCCATTTCTGAATGAGGTCATGGCTCTTCTCTTCCACCTTATAAACAAATTCTTTTGATTTTTCCTCCACATTCTTGACTTTTTCTTTCATTTTGTCCACTTGGTTTTGAAAGCGGTATTTCTTCTCCTGTTTTAAAAGTGTGGACACAGATTAATATATAGGGACTTATACTTAGCCACTGACAGCTGAGAAGAAGAAAAAAATTGCATTAAGGTATCCTAATACATATGGCCTTCGTTAACTACTCCAACATTATTTTTATAAATGCAAATTTAACATTTGTGGAATGAAGTGCAGACAGTACGTATTGGAAAGACCATGTTGTGCGATTACTGTGTTTAATCCCCTACATGAATCTTCCCATATTTTCAAACTGAAAGCACTTGAAAATTATATTAATCTTGTGAAGGATGTAACTGAGAAATTAACAGCTCAAACTTAAGCACAAGGAAAATCTCCTCGGCTTTCCTAGCAAACCCAGCTGAATGCTGACTTGCTAGCCTGGATGATAATTTGGACCAAAATGCTTCTTTGCCTGGGTTTCTGCAGAGCAGAAGGAAAACTCCCTTCACCTCCAAGCCTAGCTAATGCAGAAGCTTCCAGCTGCAATAAAAAGATGTGCGTGGGCCAGCGGCTCGTGGCCACTTGATAGAAAAGACACACAGAAAAAGAGTGGGACAGAGAAGATAATGTTGGGGGGCTAATGTTGAGCTCAGCTTCTAAAATACTTCAGGGTTAAAGGGCTTTTGTCCTGAAATGCTTCTGTGCTCCTCAGCTAACTGACATTGTGCCCTTGAAGGTGTAATGCTCTCTGTAGAAGCACAGCTGACTATCAGGTTTTAATTTCCTGTGACCTTTGCTTAATGGGCACTTGAGTTTACTTTTAAAACAAGAACAGTTTAGCACTGAGGTGGGTTTTATTCTAGCTTATGAATCACTGGAAGAACTGTCTTTGCAGACCCCAAGGCCAAACAAAATCCTGAAGGTCCAAAGAAACCAAACTTACTTTGCACCTAATAGGTGACCAAGCCTTTCTTTAACAAGGAAAACAGCACTTTTCTGTCTTGGAGAAATCCTGTTTGTTTGGTTTTGCTTTTCGTTTTATTATTATTATTTTGAAACACAAATAGCCTCTGGTGCAAACTAGTATTTCTGCATTTAAATTCCTATAAGCTAAATAACCAAATGCCAGGAGGGACTTCAGGATATATCAGTGTCTTGAGACTGGAGGAAGCATACCTTACGCAACAGTATCTTAACATCAGAGCCACTAAAGCATAAATTTGAGAACCCTCAAGGCACCCACCATGCCTTAATTTAATGGATATTTGCGACAGAGATCCTTGTGGGTGGAGTACTTACAAGCAGGATTTTTTTAGAAATTTTATAGAAGACTGAAAAAAGCAGCACAGTTAAATAAATATTTATGCCCTGTGATCTGATTTATCTACCAGACTTTAAAATAAGACACAAGTAAACAAACTTGTCACAAAATGACACAATTCAGTCCTTCACAAGGGGGTTTTCCAGCTCCAGGGAAGGAGGAGGAAGTCCTCCTGTGAGCCAGTGCAATCACAGGACAGACTTTGTTAATGTGGGTTATCTTGAGGCCTTAAGACTTGAAACAGAAAATGAAGCAATGTAAACTTTAATTTCTGTTAATTGTTTACTACTCACTGGAGAGTAAGGGGCAGTTCTGTATGTGGAAGCTGAATAACTTGAGCTGCTACATTTTTCTGAGCCATTCTTTCAAGTGGTGCTCTTGCCCTGCCTATTGTGGCTTCTGACCTCTTCAGCATCATTTGTGTAAGAGCTTCCTTCCTACCACACTTCCTCGTCTTTTAAAAACCATTTTAGCTTCCTCTAGTAATCTTGCTGCTCAGCTGTTTCTCTTTTGGTTTTTATCCTGTCACCTTGTAGAGAAAGTTTGGATGTTAAAATCTTTGCTCTCTGTGCTGCCTTTTCACAATGGGAATAAAGAAAGAGTAGCCCTCTTGGGTGAGTGGCTGAGAAGCCTGTGGTGGCGGTGTGGGCTCTTTCTGACTGTGTCACTAAGTCACAGCTCAAGTAGGAAGGGGGAGCAGCAGCTTTGTTAAAATGTGAAAGCGTAAGATTGAAATGAAGCTGCTAATTAATACGAGCAATTAAAACTACCTTCAGCTTACCAGTTTCTTTTAAATTAAGTTCTTCACAGCACTCTATCTCCTATTTTAAAAGCATTAGGAGGAAGACATACTTTCTTAGCCTTTACTCTACATTTGGGTTCCTAGGAGAGGGTGTTTCAGAAGCAAATGTAGATCTGTGTACTTACATTTATAAAACTAACATTCAGCTCTTTGGCGGTGTATCCTCGTTGGAGGTTGCGCCGGGCGTACACATCGTAGTCCCGGACGATCCTTGTGATGATATCCGATGTGGAGATACCTTCTGTTCTCTGCGTTGGTACGAACATTCCTGAGCAAAGTGGGAAAAGAAAGCCCACTGAGAAAGCACAGCAGGACCAGGCACTGCAGCACATAGCAAAGGATGAACACAACAATGCCTGATCAAAGGTAAGAGACTTGCAGTTCTGCCTGCTTTGGATTGCCAGTTGTTTCCTGTTGTTCTCATGGGAGGTTAGGGGAGGTGCTGGGTTGCTATACCATTCATTTTTCCTCCAGTCTTTAGAAAGGCTAAAACTTGCCCTCTTCACGGTGTCAGCTGTGATGTTATTAGACTGCCAGGGACTCTTGAGCCAGGAAGGCTAAACCTCACAGTTGTGGCAGTTCACTGAGTGGTTCTTTCCACAAGCATAGCTATTATTTAATGTTACATAAAGGACCGGGATGGGTTGGCTTCCACTCACACTATTGAAAGGACATTTGCTGCTCCCCTGTGTGTTTCCACTCTCCTCTTCACTCCTGTGCTGCACCATCTGATGGTCTTTGTTCTGCTGGGTAAAACAGACCAGCCTCTGGCCTTGGCCAAAGCTAGGACGTGTGCTCAGGTAAAAGATGCCTCACAACAACTGGGAAACACCCTGGAGGTGCCAGTAGCTTGTAACAGGAAGGTGAAGCATAATAGTGGTGTGAATAACTATAGGCATACTGGGGGACTGAGGGTATCGGTCTCCATAGCCCCTGTTTCATATCTGCCTGGCCATGTCAGTGGCTGTATAACCACTCTCTCTACCCCAACAGATCAGTCCCTAATAAAACGCCATTTATTAGTATGGCTTGTATTTCCCGCAACATAGCTGAGGAATAGATTGCCTTTTAATTGCTCCTCATCAAGACCAGATCACTTGAACTGTTAAAGCAAGCCACAAAGGCAATAAATAATAACAGAATAGTAGCACACCTTGGTTTAGTAGCTATTTAGCGCTACAAAAAATTACTACTATCATTTATATGTAATTGCAACATTGAGCTGCTGATGAGAGAGTGCTCTGAGATACGACTGGAAATGGCTTTGTGAAAAAAAGTAGTGCTTTGTCTTAAAAGGGTGCTATAGCTACTGGCAAATTAATCTTCACGCGTTCACTTGAAGTAGGCAGACATTGCTAGCTAATTTCACAGGGTTAGAAAAAGATCTGGAGAATGAATCAAGAAGCTTAGCAGCCTCTTGTGACTAAACGCTACGTGGTATTTTTTCTTTCTGATCTCTAATTAATACTCTGCTAAAAAATAGATTATTTTAATCATGAGCAGAGAGGTTTCCCGATAGTGCTTCCCAGGCTTGCACTTGTCACTCAGGAAACTATTTTTGGAAGCAGTGAAACCTACTTTGAGCCAGAAGCCTTTACAGATAGGAGCTACAACAATATATTAATAAATCCAAACCCTACCCTTGCTAAGCGAAAATTGGAATTGTTTTCAAGTAGATGCACAAACACATGTATGAGAAGGTAGTCACTGATTTTGCTTTTGTAGGCCTTAATGTGTTGGACTGATTAATGTTTTCCAAACTAACTGTTCACAGATACGCAGAGGTTTAGTCAGTGCACCGCTACCCAGCTCATCGTTATCCATATGCCCTCCCACCCACTCTAGGGAGTGGGAAATGGGAGCCCATGGGAATCTACACAAGGAGCTTCTCAGTTCCCATCTGCTTCTCTGCTCCCCAACAACCTGATCTGGGAAAATGGGAGTACTGGGACTAAGGAAAAAACTACGTGCATCCACACCACTGGTCTATTTAAAACAAAAGACCTGAGGAGAAGGGGGAAATTTACTATTGTAATAATGCTGCTCTGGAGCATTAGGACTATTACAGCACTAGATCTCAAAACTTTTCACAAATAAGGTAACATTATTCCCATTTTATATGTAACAAAATTCAGCCATACAGGACTGAATTCACTTTTCCAGCATCTTACACTTACAGACACACTTCAGACTACAAGTCCCTGAAGCTTTAAGTCCATACTCTATTCTGCTAAGAAAGTTTGAATTTCTCGTCAGGCTGCATGCACACTGCACCCATGCCCAGCAACAGCGGAGAAGGATGTGCCAGGTTTGGGTACTCTCCAGCTCAGTCTGGTAACGATGCAGTGACACCAAGGGCTCCTGTCATGTTGTCCTGTGCACTCAGCACCTTATAGAAAAAAGGCAAAATAGCTGCCTGACCAGCACATATGCTGTATGTCTCTCAATGACCCCTCCTTATCAGAGGTACTTTTGTTCCATTGCCTAGTGAAGTAAGGCTGGTGGTGGCTCTGAAACTGTAGAACCGCAGATCCCACAGGAGGGTTGCAAGTGCAAAAAGATCAAGAACTGCTGCTATAAAAAGCTTATTCTTTCAGCTCAAGTCAATACCTGGTCTACTGCTGTCATTGTATAGTGTGAGAAGGTCACTTTGCATGACAAATTACTATCAGGCACATTTGCTCTGGAGTTTTTTTAAGCCTCCAATCTACATGTCTATGTAGACCAGGAATTGATTTCCCAGTGTTCAAAGCAGCACCTCCAGGGAGCAGGAGAAGAAAGGTATGATCAGTTCTTCCTCCCGCACTGTTCACAGGGTTAGGATAGCTGCTGCTGGCACACAGGGGCTTAATGTTATCTCCTCAGATTTAATTTAGCTTCCTTGAACGGAAGAGATGCAAAATACTGATGACTTTAGCATGTCCATGGTCAGTGGAATATGGTAGTCAACCAAATTGCTAAATAGTCATGGCAAATGAATTACTCTGGTACTGATTTAAACCCTCTGCCAATGTAGTGAAAAGGAACCTTGGTGCAAATCAGAAACAAATCCTCATGACTCCTGAAGGCTGCCTGTGTGTGCCTATATTCAGGACTGGACTGTGTCAAGGAGTTAACAGTTCATGATTATCAACAAACCACTGCAGTTGGCTGGGCTGCTGTGGGAAGTAAATTAACTTTTATCCATTCAAAGGTCTTAGTTGAGCACCCTAAAATTGTTTTAAAAACCCAGATGGGACTCTTTCATGACAGATCTGAATGGTTTCCTGGAGGTTATGGCAGGAATTCAGCCAAGGCCATCCTTTGTGGTTTTACAAAGTAAATCTTTCTGCTGAAGTCAGCAGTACCTACCACTAGGGTGTAAGAGAACATGATATTATGTCTACTGCTTCTCTCCCAGCAGTTGTGGTCAAAAAGCAGTAAAAGAATTTGAGCTGAGGTGGAAAAAGAAGGCTAAAAATTTAAAGTTGCTCTTACCTGCCTCCTTTATGTGTTTGTATACATCATCCGAGCCAGCGGAGGAGTATGGGATGTCATCGTGGGCTACAAAGTCAATCTGTCAGCGAACAGAAGAAGAATCACATGCCACCATCACTGAATTTTGGTTCAGTGGGGGGTCGTGGGGGAGGATCATCTCTTTTCTCCACTTCAGCTGACTTGCTTTGACATTCTCATCCTAAAGCCATCACCTAGAATATTGCACTAGATTTAGGCCTACAACTGCTGTGTTGTACGATCACTTATGAAAGAACAGAAAGCTTGTCTCCAGAAGCACTGCCGTTAACACATCGCTCTGATGGGCTTTGTGTGATATTCTGTAGAAAACCTTCCTACTGGAAGAGCTAAGTCAAGTGCCAAAGCCTTGGCTTTCAAAACCATGAAGGCAGGATTATTGATTCTATCTCCTTTGGACTGTGCGTACACCCATGTATAACTGCTACTGTCATGCTGTCCATTCGTCACCCAGTGACGTGGATGCTAAAATACATCCTAATTAATTGTGGTTTTCTTAAGATTTATATATATTGCAAGACAGTCAGTAGCACATAAATTATATCCTGGCTTTTAGAGAGCCCATGACATTTTTATGTATTTCTGGCCAATTATTGCATTAATAAAGAACATGCCTTCAATTCAGGCCTTTAACAGCAGTTTCGTCACTATGTGATAACTTTCCTCATTCATGAGCTCCTTTCCTGAATGTCAATTTGTGTCTGATCTTTAGTGCTATTTTACTATTCAAAAATCCCACTACAGAAATCATCCGAGCATACTGAGAAAAAAAGGCAAGACAAATGTAACAATTTCTGGAAAAGACTGAGGCAAGCAATGTTGTGTACCTAGTTTAAGTGACTGGAACTAAGTGAATTAAATAATTTACTCCAGCTAATAGAATTTCACAGGTTTGCTGTTTACAGATGCGTAGCATCATGGAATAGTTTGGGTTGGAAGGGGCAATTAAAGGCCATCTAATCCCACCCCCCTGCAATGAGCAGGAACATCTTCCACTAGAGCAGGTTGCTCAGAGCCCCATCCAATCTGAACTTGAATGTTTCCAGGGATGAAGCATCTACCATCTCTTTGGGCAACCTGGTCCAGTGTTTCACCACCCTCAATGTAAAAAATTTCTTCCTTATATCTAGTCTGAATCTACCCTCTTTTAGTTTAAAACCGCTACCCAACTGTAATGAGTTCATTCTCAACTATCTATACAGAGGAGGGGAGGGATAAAGGGAGAAATGTACCTTATGTTTTTCAAGGAACTCGGGTGTAAGTGTCCAGGGTGCATCTCTAATGACCTCATCCACATAACGACAGTGTCTGAGGGCTTCGTATCGCTCAGTTTCATTCATCACAGTGAAGCCTTTGAATTTATGAGTTAAATCATCGCTGCAAACTAAAATATGGAAGTATCAACAAAATTACTCCACACTCGGTAGAATAAGCATGACCAGCAGTTAATTATTTCCTGATAATTCCTTTAAGCACTTAGTTGTTAGTTTAGCTAATTTTGGGGTCCTCCAGGGCATCTAAGACTTCTGCTCAGGATTAGCAGATAGAACCATAAACTTCTGAGAGATCCTTCCCTTTCTGGAGCTGCAGCCAAAGCCCATGTGAGATAGTGTAGGACATCTCCAGTGGTACTATATGCACATGTTGAGGTAACTCTATCCCCTGTAAGTGGGGATTTCATGGGCTGTGAAATTGCAGGGGTGATGGACAATGCTTTAAAAACAATCAAAAAGTGCAGTGTCAGCAATGACAGAGTGCTCACAGATGTCACGTAACACAAAATGGTCAAAGCAGGAAGGCACCACTGAACACCCCCTCATCCAACCCCCCTCCTCAGAGCATGGTCAGCTTTAGCAGGTTGCTCAGGGCCATGTCGAGTTTCCGCAGACAGAGACCCCTCAGCCTCCCTGGGTCTCCTGTTCCGGCTTTTTGTTCTTATGTAAATGATTCTCTAAATGATGAATTTGTGAACAAAGCTCTAAAACACAGCAGAACAGTTTCTCACTAAATTAACTTATGAAAATCAAGTCATGGCAGATTTTATAGGAATCTCTCTCTGAGTTTAGCTTTGAGTTCAGCAGGTTTCATATAAAAAGAAGTAAGGCTTGTGTCATGTTCAAATAGGAAATAGCAGAAGGAAGCCCTATGAAAAGGACTGGGAGAAGCCATATGCTCAAGTAGAACAAGCAGAGTTAAAAGTCCAGAAGTAAGTCCTGCCTTTTTAACTCTGGATGTACCAGTACTTTGTCCTGGTGCTTTTAAAATGAGAGGAAGCAACACCTGTGTTACCAGAGGACTAGAAAAGCCAGGTATTACCTTCTACCCACGTAATGTTGCATAAAACACAGCAGCCTGTCCCCACAACTGTACCTCTGTCCAATATTATAGCTACAATAGTCATTTGACACCCCACATGGAATAATGTGATATCTGTTTATAGCTGGGTTGACAGTCGCTGTCCTTCACCATAGGTCAAACCTCTGCCTTTGGATCTTGCTTGTCTCTAACACTGGGACAAATAGTAAATGTACTTGACAAATGATAAATACAATGTTATTAGGGCTGCAGGGAAGTGTGAGAGCAGCCCTACAGCTGCTGTTTATTTCTAATTTGAAAACATCAACCTATCAGGCCACGCGCTGGCAAGGATGCAGTTTTTTTGAGATCTAAAATGGATGTTCTTGCTGTGATGGTTGTTAAGGACCTCTAAAGTAGGAAAAATGTAGGAAGGTTTAGATAGCCCTGGAGTTCGAGCAAAATTCAAAGCCAGATAATAATATACATATGAATTCCTGCTAGTGAAATGCTACTTTATCCTATTATGTCATTTTTGATGCCTGCTGACAAGAAATTTAATGGAGATCAAAGCATTTTCAGTAGAAAGATCCCTTCTGGGATTGTATTTATATTTATTTGCAGCCTTTATGTCATCTTAAAGCTACCCTTTTCTGGAAGAAAGGGTCTACTAAAATTATTGGAAAATAGTAATTTTTGCTTGAATTCTGTAGAAAGATTTTTTTTTTCATTACTGTTTGTTCATGTACAGTGCAGACACACTATCTCTGTATTTCCTTTTTATTTTTTCATCCTGCTCAAATGACTGATTTGGAAAGGTATAAATATCTATTTAAAAAAAAAAAGTATCTTCAAATAATTGTCTTCACAGTGAGAAATAAAAGAGATTGGTTGTGGTGCCCACAAAGACACATGACACTAGTGCTTTTGCAGCACAAATTGTAGGTGGGTGTGGAAAGGTGCCCATTTTTAAACCATGCTAAGATGCAGTGCCTTGCTGGGAAAAGGTGCTGGTGAGCGCTGGCTGCAAAGGGAAGCTATGCCATGAATTTCAAAGGAGCCAAGCTTTTGCCCCAGAGCTCCTTCCCTGATCTGGGACACCCCCCTACTCCTTTAAAACCAACAACAAAACCTACATAACTGGCATTTTTTTTTAAACCTCACAGTCTTGCACCTCCTCTTGCTTCTTCTACAAGCTATCTAGCTCAGCAGGAAAACAAGAGAGCCCTAAATGTTTCCTTTATAACAAAGGGATGTCTCCTTTCCCTCCCAGGAAGCTCCATGGGATTTGCCATTATTCATAAACTTAGGAGTAAAACCAAGGATTGTGTTTATAAGATTTTGCTTTTCCTCTGTGTTGGGTCTTTTTTCCCCCCACCTTTTAACTGATTTGGGACAAAGATATGAAATCACGTATCTTATAAAGTGTCTGAAGATTGTATTCACATTCGCTTTATCATCACTGCTGTAAGCATCTGAGCAGCGGGAGGTTGCTGTGCAATGTTTATGCGAGGCATATCTCAAACCCAAATGTGCAAGGAAACTGGAACCGAAATGCATGTTTATGAGGCCTCGTGAGAGCAGGGTTAGCGCAGCCAGCTAGGCGGGACACAGCCACCCTCCAGTGATTCCTCAGGCACGTACCAACTGCTCAGCAGCTGTTAGCCAGCCACATAGCAAAAAAAAAAAGATATTCATAGCAAAAAAAAACCCAACAACCTGATAAGACAGTAACCTGCCTGGAGACACTTGTAAGCTGAAAACTACATTCAAATCCTGACCTACATTTGGGGCTACAATGATAACAGGCCAGATTCAGCTTCTCTGCTGATTTTGAAGTCTGCATCTGCACACACAGTACTGACCTGGCAGCCGGGGGCTGTCGGCTGTGCCTGGCTGGTGGAGGGACTGAGGAGACAGAAATAAATGAGCAGTTGATCTCATTTACTCATCTCCATCTTTGAACAATTTTGAGTGAATAACTGAAAAAGGTAAGTTACTCATATGGAGCTATTCTAAGCTCAGAGTCACGCAGGCATCTGCTTTAACTAGAATGGGAATTGTGCCTGTGCTGCTGAGGGTAGAATTTGACTTTTACTTTAATTGATGCAATTTTAAGACGTAATTTAATGCAAATCGCCTATAGAAAGCCCCCAGAGTGAAAGCAGCATTCAAAGTCATACTATATAAACAGCTGGGGGTGCGAGCACAGCAGTAACCCTCTGATACTGAAGCACAGAAGCAAAAAATCCAGTGCAATAAATAATTCTGATCTTACCTCCTACTATTAAGTAGCTATTTGGGAATAGAGTTTTGGCTTGCATAAGAGCTCTAGCATGGCCAGAGTGGAAAAGGTCAAATATCCCATCTGCATACACTCTGACAGGTCTGTCAACTGTGGAGAAAGAAACACAACAGTGATTTTTCACACCCAAAACAAGCTGCACTTAATTCTACTGGACAGGTTTTTGCTCCCAGATCAGATGATTGCAGAGATTTACCCCAGTTCCAATGTTCAAAAACACCATGGGTGAACTTCCAGTGTTTTATCCTGCACATTTCTTGTTCTTCTCTGTAGTCTCTGCTGTTTTCTCTTAGACTTACCCTATTTATTATCATCCATCATCTCTCTATTCCAATTTAGCAAAAATGTCATCTTTCTGCCTCATTTGGAGTTCCACTGTATGTCTTGTTCTTTTCTCTCTGCCTTTCTAGTCAGTTCTGCCTTCTGGATTTTTTTTTTCCTTATTTTTTCCCCGTCATCTCCCTTTTCCTCCCCTCTTGTCTGTGATTTTCTTTTTTCCACAGCTTACCGCTGTAAAAATATATTGCTTATCTCTTCCAGACAAACCTTTCATGTCTCTTTTTTCATACTTCTCCCAAGCTCTTCTTTCTAAGGAGCCTGTCATTTTTTCTCATCATCCTTCTGCTATCACCCTTATAACTCTTGCTTTCTGTATGACATCTTCAGCAGCAGCATCCACATCAAAAAAGGATTTGCTTTACCAAATTACACGCCTGACAGCTGTGCCACCTCCAAGCAACAGGACAGCAGAGCTGAGAGCAACAGAGCTCTAACCTCCATGGACTGTGTTTCAGTGCTACAGATAGATGTCTGCTGTCAGGATATCCAAGGGTCCACGGGAGAACATTGTTCCTTGCAGACCTGACTGGAAAGCTGTGGCTTACTCCTACAAAGGGTATGTACTTTAAAAGCTTATTTTAAATAAGTAAAATAAGTAAACAAAGGCTTTTAAAAAATAATCTCTTGGAATTTAGGGTGGCTGAAGTATCTAGTTGGGACTTTATGTGAAATCATCTTATTTCCCCAGCCCAATCACAAATGTCCAGATAAAGAAACGTGGCATGGTTTCTTTGCAAAGGGCAAATGGCCTTTAAGGGCCCTTAAGGTCTGATGTGATCAACAGGAACATCAGTGAAAGAAGTTTTCCAGCATACAGAGGCAATTTGGGAAGAGAATCCAGGAGGTAGCCACTAGACAACACAATTTTCAGGCGGGCTGGAGCAGGCTGCAAAGCCTTCCTTCCAACCAACACGCAGACATCCACAAAAACATAAAACTCTAACTCAAAATGTTTTCTCTTATTTCTCTAACAGAAGTTAATGGTCCTGTAGTTGCTGGTTTCTTCCCCATTACCTGATAGCACCAGATACCAGGCTGGCCTTTCTGCTTCCAAGTGGAAGGCCCAAGTGAGCATTGACAGATGTTTGTAAGGGAGAGCCTGTGCTATAGGAGTGCCCATGGTCCTGCCAATGTAGCTCTCCACACATACCTGGTGTTCCCAGGCGGGCTTGTGCAATGGTCAGCTTCTCATGGGGGGCTTGGCACTGACAGCTTGTTTCATCTGCAAATGGAGCAGGTGATGTCAAAGTCTGGAAGGAGGAAAAACACAAAGAAAGTCAATTTGGTTTTTTTAACAAGTAATTAAAAAAGAAACATTTACTGGGGCAGGATGCTGTAACCAGGCTCAATGCTAGTTTGTTCTCTGGGGATTTTTGCTTTTTGGCCACCCCTGAGCATCCACAATTCACACAAGGTAAAATGATGAGGAAAATAAAGCTTTCCAAATATATCACTGTCTTGGGTCAAGACCACCACCACGTAGTCGCAATCCCCCCCTCCCCCTCCCCTCCCGGTAAGATGGGGAAGCATAAGAAAAAGTTGAACCTCGTGAGTTGAGATAACAACGGGTTTTTAATAATACCACACAAGGAAAGCAAAAGAAAAGGGAATATAACAATAAGACAAGGTATAGAATACAATGGAAACACTGATGCAATGAATATCTCACCACCGAGGGCTTCACAAAGAGGGGGCCTTCTCGGCTAGCTTCCCCTTATATCCCAGGCATGACATCAGCATGGTATCGAATATACCTTTGGCTATGCCCACCTCTCAGCTTCTGTGAGGAATTAACCCTATCCCAGCTGGACCCAGGACAATCATGTAACCTAATTCTTTGTCTCTGCTGAGAAGCTCAAGCATTTTTGAAGTGGGTGCAGGTACATAATTTTTCTGTTTGCAGAACCAAGTCAGGTTTGATGGCCCAAGCAGCTTAATCCTTGGTTTGGTCTCAATGACTTCAAAGGCCAAAAGGCAAAAGTGTGAAGAACAATGTAGCATTATCTGTCAGGAAACTTGATTACAGAAATTGTATTTTCTGCCCATGCCTATGTAGGAAGTTATCAGTGATCAGAACCTCGGATATTTATTATCTGCCATATTGGTCTGATATGAAAAAACACACTTCTACTGCTCTTGGTTTGAAATCTTTACGGAATCATAGCTAAGTTTTGGTGAGCTTTGCTTTTGTGGGATGAGGTGGTAGTTGAGACATGCCAAAGAAAATCTGTCACTTTGCCTCCACCATGATTTATCTGGGACCTCATGGTCTTGCAGCTGTGGCTTGGTTGAGTTTTGACAGTGACCATGTGTGTGATGTACAGTTGTCAAACCAGTTTGAGCACCCGTAGTTGATCGTAACAGAATCTTTCTTCCCCTTTACACTTTTTTTCAGCTTTTAGATACTGGATGCTTAATCACTGAGCATTTATTTTCTTTAGCATTTCTCATACACTTTCAGACATGTCATGCCTAACAGCTGCTGACCTCTGGGCTCACTGGCTTGTTGCATGGAAACCTCACAGGACAGTAGTAAAACAGCAACAAAGACTTAAAGATTCGTATCCAGCTCTTTCTGCTGACTTACTGTTCATTTTATTTACCAAGACCACTAACATTTTATGTAGATTTATTTTTTTTTCTTTCCTTTTCTTCTAATCTCAGATGTTGCAGGAATCATCATCATTAGTATCTTAGTGATGAAAATCACAGCATCTCTGCACAGACAAGGTTAAAAACGGAGAAACTATGACCAAGTCCAAGTTTCTGTCTGGGTTTTGTGGACAGAAACTGTTCATCAGGCCACCCACGCCGCACAGTGTAGAACATCACACATAATCATACTGTGCCAGCTCCTTCCTTTATTTTCTGAATACTGTCTTTTTGCTTCTGGTTTTGTGATCGTTGTGTGCTAACCTGTCTTTTTATCTCCAAGCAAGGTCAAGTTACACGGCAGCCCATACAGCCTGGTTCCCGCTGGGATAAAGAGGAAGGCAGAAACGTTAAAACAATAATGGCTATGGTCTGAGGCCTGCAACTGGTAATCAGATCCTAGCTTGGCAGAGGCTGTTTCCTTGGAGATTATTTGAAGAAAATAAGGCTGGTTTGCAGAAAGACATCTTCTTTTCCCTCCACACAAACACAGTGCTTCTCATCCCATGTAAACACCTTTGCAACGCCAAGATTTTTCTTTCAGTCTCTGCTCAATGGAGGACAACTTCTATTATCTTCCCATCGGTCCAGCTTTTGTAAATGCTCGTCATTAAAGCTTGTTTTATGGCTGAGGGCTTAGAACCAGACCTGTCAATATTCCCATTACTCTGTGACCTCTCAGTCACTGGATATGAAAATACATTAAATGCAACAGATTAAAATCAGCAATATTCCGTCAAAGCCACATAGAGAAACGCACGAATACCATGTGATGACACATCAAGGGAAATACAGCAATAGCTTCCCAACGAGTATCCAATACTATTTTGTTTTATCTGGCCTACAAAAAATGTTGCTGAGCTTAACAAAAACACCTTATGAGTGAAAAAAGATGAGACCATTTGGTTTGTATATAAGATAAAAAACTTTCAATAAATGACCGAAAACCAGAAACAATTTATCAAATCCCTTTCAGTTTGTATATAACTACTTCTATTCTTTCCAGTTTCTTATCAGTAATAACTAGAATTGGGACAAGAGAGCAAGTAATTTATATAGCAGCTTTTTCATTTTGGTTAATCCATTAAAGTACTTTTAGAAGTTTGCTATAGTTTGCCAATAATCAGATGGTTAGACAAAGAGTTTGTGCAAATTTACTTCTGTCTTTTTCTGATAGATTTTTCCCTTCTTCTGTGCCTTCATTATTTTCTAGGCATTTACATTTTGTGATTAGTCAAGCATGTCAAGTTAGCCTTGTATTTTGGACCAAGGTAAGCCTCTGAGATCTGCATCATCCTGTAGCAAGCAGGGTGCTCTATCGCCTAGGTGTGAGTTCAGTGATGAATTAAATAATTTTGTTTGTTCATCACTTGTCTCCTCCTTGTATTATTTGATATTCTTGTACTGCAAGCTTTAGTAAATTCATCCATAGTCACCTATTCCTTGCCTCTCTCTTTTCTCCCTTCAGTCATGTTTTCCAGGCTCAACAGCTTTACTTCATTTATTTTTTCTTGTATGGAAGCTGGTCTACAACTTTGATTTTTTTTTCCCCCTTCTCTGTTAACTGTGAGGTACTTTATAGAGTGTTCAAACTGATAACTCTTCCAGTTTCTAGAGCTTTTATAGATAGGAAAAGAAAATAATTTACATGGTGTTCACAATTTGTAGTTATCTTTGATGACATAAGCACCTTACACCTGGTGTCAGCAGGGAGATCTTACTTTCATTTAAGCAGTCCAAATGCCCCATTAATACTGTATTATTAATATGTGGTGTCTAGAGAAAGCCTATTACATGTCATAAATGGAGAAGTCATTGTAATCTTAGGACTCATTAGTGATATTTACTTCAGAAGATGTTAAAAAACGCTTGTAATGTAAGTTCTATTTCCTGGGAATGAAGACACTGCATTCAATTATAATTAAATTCACTTCCTAAAAATTATGTATGCAAAAATGTCATATCCAATAACCCTTGCATATCAGCAGCCATTCATTCCAGGACAAGCTGCATGCCCAAAGAAGGGCAACAGAGCTGCTGAAGGGTTTAGAGCACAAGTCTTATGACAAGTGGCTGAGGGATCTGGGGTTGTTCAACCTGGAGAAAAAGAGGCTGAGGGGAGACCTTTCTCTCTTTACAACTACCTGAAAGGGTGTTGTAGCAAGGTGGGTGTCGGTGTCTTCTCCCCAGTAAGAAGCAACAGGATGAGAAGAAATAGCCTCACGTTGCACTAGGGGAAGTTTAGATTGGATATTAGCAAAAATTTCTTCACCAAAAGGGTTGTCAAGCATTGTAACAGGCTGCCCAGGGAAGTGGTGGAATCACCATCCCTGGAGGTATTCAAAAGACATGTAGCCGTGGTGCTTAGGGACATGGTTGAGTGGTGGTCTTGGCAGTGTTATGTAAATGGTTGGGCTTGATGATCTTAAAAGTCTTTTCGAACCTAAATGATTCTATGATTCTAAGTTTAAATAGCGTCTTACTTGCATTCTCACAAATTTGCAAAAGAACTGAATGATGCTCAATAAACTTCAGGATATTAAAAGATGGAAGGCAGGTAAAGGGGTCTTCCTAGCAAATGCCTCACAGCTTCCATTTGCACCCACTAATATCTTTGTAACCCCCAACTGTATTTAATGAAACAGTAGCCTGGAGAGGAGAGTACAGTGTGGTAGGCAGCCCTGAGCTAGTGAGCTAGTACACTTTATGAAGAAATCCTACATGACAGCTAGAAGCAGCTTATTTTCAGGTGTATCTTGATGCTGCATTTTTATTACCACTCTTCATAGTCTCTTAGGCTACTGTAGCCATTTAACTTAGCTGCTAGTCAGCAGATGAACATTGATAGTTTATGTTTCCAATGGATTAAAAGGAAAGTGGTCCGTGATTTGTAGACAAACAGGTCAAAAACATGAGCACCTCCACACCCTCTCCTTTGTTTACCGCCTGCAGTAGGAAATAATTAGTTGTGTTATTGTTTGCTTGTTTTCTGTATGTTTGATTGTTTGGTTGGGGTTTTTTTTGTTTGTTGGTTTTTTTTTTTTTTTTATACATTTAAAAGGAAGACAGTAATATTTTTTTCAAATGGGCAAATGTAGACCCCCCTATGCGATAGTGCACCTGCCATTATAATTCTGCCTACGGGGTAATTGCATGCAACACATGCTACTGGAAGGAGCTACTCTTTTTTTTTTTTTTTTAATTATTATTTGCATAGCTCCTCTACCCCCCTCATCACATGACATAGACAAAAATGTTGTCATCTTGGAAGAGAGAATCATTGTATTGTTGTCTAAGATTTTGTCATCAACGAAAGTCCAAGAAAATTTCAGATCTTGAACCAGTAGAGCTACACAGGCTGGGACTGTGCTTATTAAACAATTAAGCTGCAGGCAAATTCTGTGGGAGGTCTGATGCAGTAATCTCCTTTTATCTCAGAGGCAGTATTTAAAACAGATAACTGATTTCTCTGGAACAAATCACGTGGGTAAGATCTACTCATATGAGGAAAGATTATTTTGGGAACCAGCTCCTGATGTTGGCAAACAATAATTACAGAGCAGGAAACACTGATGTCAGTTTTAAGGGACATTTAGGAGAAAAAAAACTATCAAAACTCTTGAGAAGGAACTAAAAATATGTGCTGAGTTTCTGAAGGGTATTCATCCTTTGCAAGTGGAAAAAAACATGTTAAGGACTACCAAGGTCTTCTCTTAGTGGATCATGGAGTGAACATTGTGAAAAATGAAAATCATGTTGTCTCATGTATTACCTTTAGTAGCCTTGACCCAAACAGGTAAATTTATGAGCAATTAAGTTGTAATGGAATGTTACTGGTGGGTGCCTCTACATAAACTTTTCACAGACAGTTCCAATATTAATGCACGTATGAAAAGAAAATCTAGCTTGTTCTCCCACAGTTCTGCTGACTCAGAGGCGGATGTAACCTAAAAATAGGACAAACTAACCTAATAAGAACAATAATTTAAAAAAAAAAATCTGTTTGCAAGCATTCTAAATTGCCTTATTCTCAGTTGCTTTTTCTGGGCTTTATCTTCAATCAAGTATACTTTGCTTGTCATTAGTGTTAAGTCACTAATGATTAAGTGCAAGATGCTGTTACAAACTGAAGATATAATAGAAGAAAAGCAGCTTCCGCTGCCTTCTCAAGAAGCGTAATGATGCGTATATGTACAGATTAAGAGATTATGAAATAGAACAACTATTATATAATCCAGTGTAATATTTGCAAGAGGCCAAAGAATTTTGTGACAAGATTCCTGCGTGACAGCCATGACTTTTGACTGAACTGGAACAAATTATTTAGAAAATAAAATCCACCCTAGAGGTGGGATGGGCCCCCAAGTCAAGCAGAGCTCAAGCGAAAGAACCACAGGTGAAGCACCTCAGTCCCCATGCACACCAGCTGGAAAAGAAATGTGACCCTCAGCAACTTACCCACCTGAGCCCTCTCCCCTGGCACAGCTGGAAGGAACACTGCATACAGGTGACCCAGGGAGGGCTCACTGAAAGAACAAACTGCAGCTAAGGCAGTGTGCAGCCTGTGAGACTAGATGTCCTCCTGTCCCAATGGCTAGAGACTTGGCCAAGCTGTCTGATGTCCCAGCACTGAGGAGGGATATGCAGTATTTCAGGATAAAGAAGTATTCGGCTCCTTCAACAGAACACTGGTCACCAAGCAGCAGCCTGCAGACACCATTGCAAAATGAGGCAATTGGACTGACTGCAGACCCAAACTGGCCGTAGCGCATCTGCAATTCAAAGATGAATGGTGGGTGCTTGCTGGCCCACAAATAATGCTGAGGGTTGGCCATGGTCAACAGACCAAAAATCTGTAACCTCTGCTCTAATGGCACTCTGTGTTTTATGGATCAATCCAGAAACTGGAGATAATGTCAGTTCATGCGTTTCAGATTTCTGATACCCATTTCTTTTTAATTGTACATTACTGTACACTGGGCTAAAAGGACCCAGCTTCAGCTTCAACATAGGCAAGGGTTATCTACTGAGATCAACTGAGTTATAGCTAAGCTGTTGCGTGAGTATTGGCCCAGTATTCAGTCTCTCCTTGTGTTTCTAAAGATACTTAACATCTATCAATTACTTCACATCAGTGCAGGACAGCATCTTGTATAAACCATTACTCAAAGTAGAGCTATGTTGAAGCAAAAAAACCCCATTTTTTCTTCCTGCACAGTAGGCACGTACTCTCTGCAGTTCCCCAGCTGGCAGGCAGAAGCAGCCTGGGAAAAACTATTTTCCCACAGGGTGTGCAGTGGGCTTCTCTACCAGATCCCCGATTCATCCAGTGGCTTTCACAAGAGCTCTTCACCTGATGCCATCTGTCTATGCGTGTGTAGGAAAGGAAAGCAGATTCCGTGGAAACAAAGGTATAGGCACACATTGGGATAGGCAGTTCTGGCTGCAATGAGTGTCTGTGCATGATCCTGAATGCATAGTTATACGCTACCCGTACTTCTTGCCTGTGTCATTAGTATTTGGCTCCTTATTCTGTATTTCTTCTGCTCCACATCCCTGTATATGTTGGGTTTCTTTCGACATTTTATACATGTTACGTTATAATTATGTTTATGTTTCTTCAGGAGGGAGGATAGAGAATCTATTTACAATGGTTTTCTACTCCTTTTTACAAAAATTAATCCAGAGCAAAACCCTCTCCTCACAGCACAATTTAAGAAATTGGCAACATTCTCCTAATAAAAGCTGCTTCTAAAATAGCATTGCATATATGCATTTGCAAGCAAGGAATGCAATACATAGACTGTCATGTTTTCTCCCTGTGTTTATGCGTCATTTGTGAATCCTGCAAAAATATCTGTAGTTCTGAATATCTGACTAATACATATTGCAACATGTTTTTGCAGAGACTATGGCATTTGGGAATGTATACCAATTGCATATTCTTTGATGTAGTAAAGAGAAATCATAGTAGATTTTTGGTGTCCACAGACAATTTTTTTAAGTGCAGCAAAGATTGCTACATGTCCCCAAGTGCAAACCACATTTGGCAAGTTTTTATGGGTTTGTGCTTTTATGTAGTAGCCAACATTTATGAAAACAAAAATTAATCCAGAGCAAAACCCAACTTCTAAAGGACCAAAAAGATATTTGGTCAAATAAAGTAATTCTGGGTTTCTCAAATGTAAGGCTCTTTACAGATATATTTATGCTTAGTTCCACTTTAAACAGAGGACAGACCCCTGAAAGTCATAACATCATGTGAGAGAGAGAGAGACACATGCATGGGACACTTTGTAACTACAATAAAACTCCCCAAATTCATCATTAGCTCCTCTGATTAAAATCACACATACCTGTCAGTGATACAGGAAAGAAATATGAAGATCTATGGAAGCTCATGGAAATAAAATCAGACCCTCCCAAAACACTTTTCACAAACACGAAGGGAGTAAGGCATCCAGGGGTGAAAATATAGGAATCCAAGGCATACACACTTTTCTTGCAATTATTTCAAATTTTGTGCTTAATATTTCATTGCTTAACAGCAGCAACAGGGAAAGCGTCTAGAGGCACCTAATGCCCCCTTAAACCATTATACAGCTCCAGTGAGTGAAAGTACTGAAAATTTCTCCTTTACCCTTCAATAAAATAAAATCTAAAAAAGATAAATGTTTTCTAAATCTACTTGAATAATTTGGAAAAAAAAATAATTCATGAACTCCTATTTCTTCTAAAAAGTCTATAAAATAAACAAAAATGGCTAAAGCAGCTGATACCTAAAGTGATGTGAACACTGTGATCTTCAATTGTAGCCAAGTGTTGTTCTCCAAAGTATTGTAGATTCAGTGATCCCAGGGTATTTGGTGCCTAATTCCTATTGAATTGTAAAAGACTGTAGCCTCTGAATCTTAAGAGAAGGCAGCAGAAGTAAGTCCAGGAACAGGCACTGGGATTGCCATGGTGAACCTCAAATGGCCCTGATGCCTACAGTGCCTTGGCAGAACAGGTTTTATCTTCCATATGGATAGGTCCTAAGACTCCAGCAAGTCTCTGTCGCTGCAATGGTGATGTTAAGCAGAAAATAATAGCTGGGTACTTCCACACAGAGTCCTTACGCCCTCTCCTGCACAGGCAAATGGGATCTGGCTGCAGCTCGGGCTGCCAGAGAACAGGCATCCGATGGTAGCACGAATGTCATGTAACCACAATGTTGGGAACAGCCCCTAGTGTCTCATTGCCAAGGACAGAGCAGGCACAGCAAAAACCACCTATCTGCTTCTTTAGGTCATCCTGAAGATAGACTCACTTTGCTTCAAATTCACCAAAAGTGCTTCTTAATTCCTGCCTGGTCCTGTACCCACTAATGTCCCCACAAGCACAGGCTAAACCTACCACCTACTTGTCTGCTCTCTCTCCTCCCTTGCAAGTCAGGTGATTTTCCACTTATCTAGTTTCTTAAGGTTCCTTGAGTTGTGCCTAACTTATGTGCCGCAGAAGAACCTGTATTCCTGATGCAGGCTTAATCTCACATTGGACTCAAAGCACAAGGAGGTAGGTACTGTGAAGGAAACGTATGTTTCATTGCCCTGCACTCCCTTAGCTGCCCTAACCCTAAGGGCTTCAGCCAGTTTTGAAAATAAGACATTGGTACCCAGGTCCCAACAGTACTTCTCCAGATGTTCCCACTGAGGCTTGTGTTGGATGACGGAGACATGAAATATGAGAAAACCAAGCTCTCAATATGAGAAAGATGAGGCCAAGCAACAGGTTTTGAAGTTTGTTTTCAAGTAAGTTTCGATGTATATTCGGTTTTGCTTTATCTGCAGCACTGTCCTTATATATTGCCATTGTTTCCTCCTATGAAAGACACTATCTGGAATTGTCTTCCTGAACAACATATGTTGAAATGCCTGTCTGTTTCTTTCAGGGTGAGGACCGGTAATTTTCAAGGTGCACACCAATCCTTTAAGGAGCTGCCCACATATGGGACCAAAGTCTTGGGGGACCAAACTCAAACTCTTGATCCCAAGGGACATAAATAGATTATAAGAAAAATAAGCTAAGCATTTCATATGGCTTTGTACTTACTCCTTGGTACTTCCTGCTTTGGTATCTCTGCCATCCAGTTAAACTAAGAGCTTGCCTCACTTACGGGCCTTTTTAGTACAGGTGCACACAGGCAAACCCTAACCCTGGGATTCCCAGGCTGACATCCACAGCCCAGCAGTGCACTGCAGCTTTTTGAAAGTTATCTGGGGGGCAACTGCCATACCTCAAGTGTGTGTCACGATGTGACCAGCAGTGAACAATGAAGGCCTCCATGACCAAACCACAGGTATCCTAGGGTTTAAGTAGGAGAAATAATGCTCACTTAAAAAAATTGATGGGACAGTGGTAGGTCAGAAAGTGGTCTAATCCAGCAGTTTGGTCCTGATGAGAAATGGATAAATGCAAAAAACTGTACAAACCAGGGTTGGAGAAACACTATTTGCAGGTTTTTTCTTTACTACAAAACTGCTATAATCACCAGTACAGATAACACCTGTGACTCACTGATTTGTTTCTCTGTTGTGCATTGAGACTGAAGCATGTGTGTCACTAAGAGAGATTTTCCTGACATTCAGATACGTGGAAGTTGAGAATGTAAAGAAGGCAAAGATTAAGTGAGAGAGGGACCAGGGGAATTGACTGAAGCATGAATACTCATTAATGCTCTAGTTGGTTAAGAAAACCCAAAGAGTGTCTGGGGAAAAAAATGAATGGCAATTTATATCACAACAGTACCAGGCACTGGAGAACATCAGCTTTCGATACACACTGAAATTTACCTGAGAATTGTCTTCAATGTCCCCTGTTTTCCTGCTCTTTGAAGCATACAGGGGTTTTCTTTAGTCCTACTGTGACAATTCCTGCCAAGCTAGCAGACTCCATAGCCTAAAATCACAGGATCTAGTGGCAGATATCCATTACAAATATTCACAGTTTTAAGGCTTTAAATAAATAATTGCTTTCTGTAATAAAAAGGACAACTGCTTCAGAAAATAACTCGCTCCATTTTCATCTTCTAATATTTAAGCTCATTCAAAAGTTTTATTTCTTAACAAAAACCACCTCCTAAAAATGACCCTATATTAAGACCTTGAAAGCCCAGATAATTAGTTTTAGAGCTGTGTAATACCAATAAGCAGCATTAAAAAGTAATCTGTAACTACCACAGACTTTACTTGCTACCAGTTCTATCATTCTGAGGTACCGTACTGAGATCCAGGATAATGACACTAAAATGTTAACTGAGACACCATCTTTCAATGATCCTGATGAAGCAAGTGACTTGGTTACTGGCCCACCACTGTACCTGCTGCCTTCAAAGGAGTGGGATCAGAGAAAGTACTGAAGCTATTAAAAAAGATCTCATAGGAACTTGATATCCATGTTATTATATCATCTGTCAAGGGGTGATCCACATGAACTCTTCAGGACACCAGCTCTGAATTCCTCTCACTTAAGACATAACTTGACTACGCTTGCTTGCTTGCATCACTCCTGGAGCCCTAATCAAGTACAGTGTATTGCATTACACTTCAACGGGCAATTTTTTCTTTTGCCTGAAGATAATGTAGATCTGCTGACTGACAAAACATCACTTTATAAGGACTCATCTTCCATAAATCTTAATTCAAAAGGTCTCCATTGTCCATTATTAATTTACTGGTACTCAGGAAGATCTAAAACATCATAATGAATTCCTGTTTTATTTGTGTGCTCTAGCTGTCACCTTAGTTTCCACAGGAATTATACTAGAATGCGTGATATTGTAAATACTGGCATCACAATTGTCACTTCTTTCTTTAAAATCTTTTAAAATGTCAGACTACATGGAGTAATATATTCAAGCGGGTTGTTTTATCTGAGCTTTTGACAGAGAAATCTTAAGACAGCCGGTACGAACACACTGCAGTAACAACACATGAGCTAACTTTCCCTATTGAAACAGTTCCAAAAGCCTTCCATGAACAAATTGTCTGTTTTAAAGTTGATTCTAATTATAACACTAGCAAGTAGAAAACATTAATTTAGGTCAGCTCCAACAACTGTTGCTATTTCTTGTCATATCAGAACAATGTCTCAACTACAGCATTGAATTTAATTACTGAAGTTTGATGTTTAAATACATTTTAATTAGGTCTGTGACTGAATTCTGGTGTTAAACAATCTAATTTCCAGTACTAAACTGTTGCACCAATCCTGCACTTTCACATCTTGATGCTGTCTCTGCATTTCTGTGTGTGCATATTGACATTGCTATTTTTCTACCACCTTGACAATGGTGCATACCCTGTTGGGGAAAGGAGTGATCATTCCTGATGGGAATAATAAAAGTTGTGAATAAAAAGCATGAAAACATTCCAGTTATTTTAAATTAGCACAGGGAAAAACGGGCAGCTCTCTGAACCTTAACTCTTGCGGTACAGGAGCCTTGGGGAGTTGCCTACAGGATCTGAAGGAGTTTCCCTCACTTTTAACCGAAGACCATAAAAGCAGTTCATTTTTACTGTCACTCTCCCCGCTTTTCCTCATCCGTCCCCCCTCAAAAAAGCACCTCTCCAAGACTCCCTTCGGTACTCATCCTGAATGGAACAGGAAACTCCTCACTGAAGTTGAGAAAAGCGGGATTTACCACCCCCGGGCGCAGGAGACCTGGCCAAAGGCCGGCCTGAGGGGCCCGGCAAGCCCCCGGGGGGGGGGGGGATCACGGCGGGGGCAGCGGCCCCGGCAGGACGCGCGGGTGAGAGGGGTGCCGCTGCCCGGAGAGGGGCCGGGACCGGCCATGGCTCCTGCCGCCACTTCCTCGGGATGGCTGCTGCCGCTCCGCGTTCCTTGTTAAAGACATGCGGCTTTGCTTTTATTGTAATACGGCTTTAGACAGTCACATGCTCCCGTCACCTGCGCTGAAACCGCCGCTCTGTGCCCCGGCTCTTTCCGGAGAGCCCCTGACCGGGGCGGCCCCGCGCCCTTCCCAAACGCGCCTCATCCCTCGGGAGCTCCGGGGCGTTATTTCTTTCCGGTTTTAAGGAAGGGACCACAGAAATCTTGCCTGGCTGCCGCTGTACTCCCTCAGCTCCCCACCCCCATGGCAACCGCGGCTCCCCTAGCCCCCGGGAGGCGCGTTCCCCAACAAAGGGCCCTGCCCCAACACGGCACCGGCCTCTCCCTCCCTCGCCAACAACCCCCGCCCCGCACAGGTCCCGCAGCACCCGGGAAGGCCCGGGCGGTCAGGCCGAGGTGGGGCCGGAACCCGACTCACCAGGCGCGGCTGGGGGCAGGTGTGCTCCAGCTCCTCCATGGCCTCCGAGCGCCGCGCCTCAGAGGGGGATTTCGGGATACCTGTTTCTGACTCAGCATCGGGGGCGAGCACTGGCATGGCCGGCGGCAGCCTCACCCGCCGCCACCGCCCGGGCCCGCCCGGCGCGGGGCTCCGCCGTCACGCGTGTACCCGCCCCGCGGGGGCTCTCCCCGGGAGCCGCCCGGAGGCTCGGCTGCCTCGCACCGCCCCCTCCGCTCGG
>VZTO01013969.1:35015-55175 GCA_013400615.1 Syrrhaptes paradoxus
CCTTCCAATCCCTAACATTCTGTAATTCTGTGATTCTGTGATCTCTCTAAGCTTCATGGGCAGCTGAATATTATAGAGACAAATATTCTGTCTATATTGTCAAGCCCTCATTTTTAAATATCTGTGGGGTTTTTTTTCTTCTTCTATTTAGCCGTATTTTTAAAATCTGTTAGTGGAGCATTGATCAGTACCCAAAGCTGCAACTAAATGAACTTCAGTTCCTTGTAGACACCAGCATCCATAAAACCTTTGTTGTGCTTTTACCATACTATGCATGTTAAATTGATTCGAACAGACCAGCACTGGTAGGCCAACATGGCTGACGTGTCTACTTCCCTGAGTGGTTCTTTTCTCTATATTTGATGGATTAAGGTAAGCAAGAAGTTTACTTTATCAAACTTACAACACCTAGGGTCACAGCTCTGCTGTTTAATAGATGCTAATTGTATCCTTACATTAAGGAGCAACCTATACTTGGAAATTGGGAATAAACTCATTAAAGACCTCAAACTGTTTGAGCAGGGAAATGATACGCATTTCACAACTAGTTAACATGGAGTGATTTCTGCTCCTTCTAATGGCAAAGCAGTGATGTAGCCTGCTACCTGCAGCAGAGTGTAATGACTTTACATCCAAGCCACTTGCTAATAAGGCATTTTGCCTAGTTGCTCACAGCTGTCCAGAGATCTTACTACTACAGAGAGGTCCGTAAATACTCAACACAACCTCCATGCTAAGGACTGTGACATTTGCTTTATTAAAGCAAAGATATTCCATTATTCTGATGTCCTTTGTAAAAGCAGGGACTGGAGTGCGTTGGAGCCCTTGGAGAATATCATCAAGTGTCTGAAGTGCCTCAGTGGACCTAAAGCATTAGTTATCACAGCAGATGTTGTATTTAAAATGGTCTTCACATGAGAGAGGCTGCAAGAGTCTTCTCACTTATAACCGAATCATAACCGAAGATAATTTATGTTCAAAATAATAAAATAATGTAATTTATGTTCAAAAGTCATCAGGAAACTATGGAAAACCAGGCACTGGTATGGTTAACTAGTGTTTGACTTCAAAGCCAAACATCTGCAGAGAACATCACAAATAAATTCTTCAGTATTTAACAAATGAGCTGAATTTTGCTTCAATGTATGTATTTTGGATACTAAAGTTTTTAATGACTGTCAATGGCAAGACTTTACAAGATGGAGGAATGGCTCATGTCTGGAGCAGATTAGGTAAAATACTACGTTTCTATGTATGCATTTCTGTAAGTATCTACCTATGTCATACTAATTCTAGATATACTAGATATACTAGAATTAGTAGTCAAAAAATAGCAGAAATTCTGCTCTCATAGCTGAGATGATTAATTAGTTAAATTACACATTTTTAGACTGAGATTAAAACCCCTGAGTGGTAGATTTTTTTTTCCCCACCTGCATACATGGGGGAAAAAAAAGGAAAGAATGAAAGGTGTGAATTTAAATACACCCTATTGGTTTTCACTGCCTCCAACATCATTGCTTTGCTGCTTCCATGTAATGTTGTCTGATACTGTAGCTTTAATTCATTTTTAAGTTGTAGTTCATCATTCCAGTGGAATGCACAATGCTTACAAACTACCACCTTTTTGTTAGAATAAATCCAAAATATTTCCTATTTATGAAAGAGCCTTATAGAGTTGTATATGGATTGAATGCAAAAGGTTTTTTTTACATGCAATGACAGTCCATTAATTATGAAAGCAAAACCATAAGATTTGCTATAACATAATCATATATCTGGTTCTTTCCACAATTCCATAGTGGAGATGTGATTTTTAATAAATGCTAAGTTCTTAGGATAATCGTACAGAATCAAACTAGTCTGTCTTTATATAAGAGTTTAACTAAAAATGTAATCTTAATTCCAGTACGGTTTATATATAAATGAGCTGAAATCCATAAATTCTTAAAAACAAGGCTTTTGACGATGTCATTCATCCGTACTTTATAGCACTGTTTTGAATAAGTGGGGCTACCCACTTTGGGGTAGGTTCTTCATGTTCTTGCTCTTTCATGAACTACTTTTATAAGCACTTTTGAAGTAAATGGTGAGAAACTATGGTTGGTTTTTTATGAAGAGGATATTTGTCTTCATTTTATTTTTTCACAGCCAGGGGGACAGTCACTTAGTGTGGGAAATGTTACGTCTGTCTGTCCTGTTCTGCTCTGTCCTGGATCTTATTGTTATAAATAAAATATAATTTAAGAAAAATCTCTTTCCTATTTCCATTTAAACTATGTTGTTATCCCTCCTTTCTCTTTTCCCCCTCTTCTGGCTTTCTAGATACACACTCTAATCCCCTTAAATCCACACAAAGCCAAGACTGACTTTCAATCTATCTGCTGCTTTCCTTTTCCCCAAGTTCAATTTCAAACTTCTTGGACTGATCATCAGTTTTCTGTCACACTATCTTTGCCAGTATTATGAGTTTCCAATACCTCTTTCTCCCTTCACTGTTCTTGTCAACCTTTATCTTCTCATTTGGCATTTTTTCATGCAAATGCCTTCACAGGTATTTTCCCACACTATTTCAAATGCAAACCTGACAAGTAAAACATCAAAAAATCATACTGTAAACTGCATTCAAGCAATTGCTGGGGGCTCATGTTTAATATTTTGGGTACCAAAAACTTAATAACTGGAGGTTTTAATAATCTGGGTAGAGATACATACTTTATTTAAAACAAAACACATACCCACTGTAAAATTATTATCTGCTAGTTTAGCTTTTACAATCTATTAAGAGTGCTTGACCCTAAGATCTTGTTTCAGTTGCTTATAACTTTGCCACCTTTGAAAGTTGTGATCTGATATCTTACTGGCTGGGCATCCTACTTACTGAGCAGTTATGGATGACTTCTACCAGCACAAGGCATCTGTTTCTGGAAAAGAGATTGAGAATAGCTTGCAGACACTTTGGAGGCTTTTTCTTTGAAATATTCAAAAGCTTTCATGATTGGGAGGAGAGATTTTATATTTATTTGGAGGTTCGGCACTCGTGACAATGGTGTGCTGTTTTCTATTTTCATTAAAATTGGGCAAATTTGGTCTTGGATATGTCAGTTCATTTATGTCAGGATCCTGAGGGCACTGAAAGACTTTGATGACCCTGACAAGCCTCATCTGGGGCCTCTACCCCGTACCCTCTACCCATGGCCAGGGGCTCTATTTAAGCTTCACACCCCTATACCTTCTCCCTGAAGACCACCTCCCTGGATCTGGACCTACAGCTGTAGTCTGATTTCCTGGCTTGACCTCAGTCCTGCCTCATTTCTGTAGATCTGCCTGGTGATTCCCAGACCTGATCCTCACCTTGACCTGCAGATTGACTAAATGGTTTGGCCTTGGACCTGCCTTACTGCCCTGATATTGCTTTGTGATCTGGACTCTCAGTTGGACTGGGACCCCTTCTGTTCTGTCCTGCTCACCTTGCTCAGGTGCTGTGGGACTGGGTCCTGGCTGGTGAGGACCCTGACCTGCTGGCATTGTGACTCTCCTTTGGCTTTTGGTTTGCCTTTCTTAAGGAGCAGCTCCCTGGCACTACGTATGGTATTGGTATGCTGAGTATTTTATTGTTTTTACCTACCAAAGTATCTGGAAACCCCATTTGCCACTGAGTGTGGGGTGAGGGGAAATGAAACACAACTTCACAAAGTTGTTTAGATTTACAGAACAATGGCCTATGTTCAGTCTTGGGACTTGGAAACTCTGAAGGCCTCTTCCTGTAATAGCTTCTTCCATTTTGCCTAAATAAGGCAGATCAAGGCACCAAAACTGTTCACAAGGACTTTTTCTTTCAGGTTCACAGGTGCCTTCCTGCTAGTGTCCACAATGAAGAATCAAAACTATCTTAGTCAGACTTGAAAGGAAGGAAAAACTTGTTACTTGCTAGTGTTGAAAAGCAGGATCAGATGCCAGTGGAAGAGGGACACACAGGGAGACACTTGAGAAGCACCACAGAATGCAAATTTGGATGACAACCCAAATTTGTCATCCACCGTTTGTACAAACTTTCTACTGTTGCTTCTCTGTCAGAAAAGATAACCTCAACCCTTCTTTTATGAGGGTAACTGTTACACTGTTTGAGTCATTTGTACACGATAGTGATAAGGTTTTTAAATAAAGAAGCACAAACTCCTCCCAAGATAAAAGACATAAGGAGGCTAATCATTCTGCTTTGTGTGGGGCATGAATAGCATGCACTAAATGAAAACCTAGGTCACACTCTAGTGTAGAGTGAAGCTGGGAAAAAGTATTGGGAAACAGGACAATAGAACATCTACTTTTGTAAAAAACCCTCAAACTTCATTTAGTCAAAGGCTAGATTTGCTACTTTTTTTTGATAGACTAATTTAAATAAAAGGGGAAGGGAAGGGGCAGAGACTTCCCAAAGAAATTTTCTTTTGTAAAAACAGAATGAGGGAAGACCAGATGTAGACTGTAAAGAATCAGCTACAGGAAAGGGAGAAAGAACCTCATATAGTTTCTGATTTACACAGTTAAACACAAAAGCCAAGTTGTCAGGCTTGCATGAATTCCTACCTATCTTTAAGTATGTCAATAAAATTATTAATCCTTTCACTGAACAATTTCAGTAAAGCTTCTCAAACCTTACTATGCATATTTACCATGCTATGAAAGTCCTAGGACTAATTTTTCACACTTTCCTCAGTTATGATTCTGAAATTAGATTACTGGCATTGTTTTCATATTCAGCATAATAGTGCTGGCATTTCTGTGAGCTCTCTGCCATGTCTGAAAGGGGGTGGTATGGGCTGTTATGTCAGACAGGCATGTTCTTTTAATCTTTGGATGAAGAGGAGTGAGACTTCACCATATTCAAAGTGGCCTTCTAGAAGGCTTGTAGAGCATAAAGAGAAAGATAAGGGAGAGGGAGAAAGTAAGCCCACTCCACAGATTGTCCTGATGTATGGAACAGGATGCTGTTGAGTCTCCGTTCTTGAGATTTCTCAGGCTGTGTCCAGTCAAGGTTTGATTATCTGCTCTACCTGGGCCTGCTTTGAGCAGGAGGAGGACTAGAGATCTCCAGAGGTCCCTTCCAACCTGAATTATTCTAAGATCACACACTTAGACAAGCTAGCTACAGCAAGATGACAAAATGTTTAGCCCCTGAGTGAACCCTCCTTGCAGAGCCCACCTGGCAGCCTCTGGGGGCTGGCCTCTAGGCAGGATTCCTGCCACCTGCACGTCGCCTCTGCTGTGGCCCTTACTCAGGCCCTTGTCCCTGCCCTGGCTCAGTGTGGAAGTAGCCGATTGACAACCCACAGCAATTAAATCATTCCACAGCAAACCCCTTCTGAGCCTAAATCTCTGTGTGAGGACACATCTTGCTTGGGAGGGGGGCATCTGCCAGGGCCCTTAGGGCACCAACAGGCCCGACCAGCCTCACCAGGGGTCCCCTGCCCTCTGCCTGGGGGCCCTGATTGAGTCCTGGCCTGCGCCATCAGCCCTTGCCAGAGCTGGGCTGTAGGAGTGCTGGCCTCCAGCTCAGCCACAGCCTGACCTTGGACCTGCCTTGTCACCATGGACTTGTCTTGGTGATCCCTGGCTGTGTCTGACACTGGTTATAATCATCAGGCCTGATCCTGGTCCCCACCATGGGCTGACTTCATAGCTTGACCTTGGACCTCCCTCATCACTGTGGACTTGCCTGGTGATTGTTGGGCTGCCTCTGACCCTGGCTACCGTTGCTGGACCTGACCCCAAGCCACATCTCTGGTTTGATCTTGAACCTGCCTCATCACCACGGATGTGTCTGCTCCAGGTTCTGCGCTGACCCTGACTCCCATCCCCAGGCTGCCCTGCTCATGTCCTCAGGGGCTGGGGGACAGGGCTCTGGCTGTCCTACCCGCCTCACCATGTGGGGCTCCATGCCCAGAAGGAAGAGTCAGCCCTTGCTGCTTCCCCATGCTGCAAGCATAGCTTTCACCAGTACCCATCCAGCAGCTGGGAGTTGTCAGGATTACAGCTAGACTTTGCAGCATCTCATGATGCTGTCCTCCTTTCTGCTGGAGAGACATGAAATGGTGAATGCTGAGAGTATTCACCAATATAAGTGCATTTGATCTTCAGCCTGGTCTTGAAATGTAACAGCCTCTCTGCAATAATGTTCTGCTTATACATTAATTGTTCATTTTTGTGAGACTGTAAAGAGAGAGCGCTCAAAGTAGTTAAAACAGAGAGTTTCCTGCTGTGGCAATAACTGTACGCTTTTGAATACCATTGGTATCAGACTTAATTCTTAGACATTATAATTATGTGAGGGCTCATTCTCTCTGAGTTTGCCCTAGCTTGACTTCCCTATTTAACTTACATTATAATATTTTGTATTTTTCTTCTAGGCTTGAATAGGAATATTTTATTAGGCAAGCAGGTGACTGGATTCTGCTCTCTGTTCTGGTGAAGTGTAATTCCACCAATTCTGGTAGTTACTAGGATTTACTGCAATTTATCCCCAATCAGAATTTAATATGACTTATGGGTTTTTGGTTTTTATTTTTTTTTAAGTATCTCTGGATGTTCATTCCATAGACTTTTTTTCTGTCAGAATGGAAATTAATGTGTTGTTCTAGTTTCTATTTCATGTTTGCATTTCACAGCCTTAACATCCTAATAGCAACTTTATTATCTTCATCCTCATGTTAGCAAGTAACTCAGATAGACAGGAAATCAAAAAGAGCTGTGCAGTGAGCAGAAAGCATTCACAGGTCTGACAAGCAGGGAACATTCCCTTTGAATATAAATGTTTGCATTACCATCTTTATTGATAAACAAATGGAGAAACATCTATTTTTTCATATTTCTATCAGTTAACTATTTGTGAAGAGTTTTGAAAACAAAGACCTCTTGGCAAGTAATAATTTGAGATTTGAGATTTTTAATTTATGTAATCTGTGCTCCCTTCAGAGTTTAGTCCCCTATACAGCCCATGCAGGCTGTAGTAGTTTAAGTAATTCATGTTGAACTGTCATGTGAATAGCACAGTTTAGTAAACACCTGCTGAAATGAAGTAGTTAAAGAGCTAGATCATATTAGATGTAAAAACTTTGTTAATTGAGTGATAACATGAATTCGTTCAGACCAATAAAAGGTTTAAAAGTAAGAGAATGAAATAGTCCATGTTTGTAGGAAACATTTACATAAAGCATATACACTCATATCCTGAGCGCTAGCATGCACACACACACGATTCTCCACTAAGACAGTTATGTACTTAACAATAATAATAATGTTTAGGCACTTTGAGTTAGACATAGTACAGATTAATTTGCCCCCTCTCCTATAATTCATGGTTTCCTCGCATTCTATTTCTTATATAACCCCTCTTAGTTTCAACAGATTTTTTTCATCGCAAAAAATGATCAACCATAAACTTAATGTGTAACAGCTGAACCTGAGTTACAACTTTTTGTCCTACTGTCTTTGAGACAGATCAAGCATGCCCTAGACATAAAAAGGAAGACAAGAATAATCCTCAATACAGTAATTATTTTGTCCTTTTAACTTAGGTTTAGTACTATACTCCATTTGTACTTTCATATGTTAATATATACAACTGCTCATATTATCCTGGAGCTCTTGCAATGAGTTTACAATATTTTCTATTCATAACGTACATATTTAAATTACAGCTCTATGAAAACAACATGGAAAATACATTTTTGTCACCTTCCATTGAAATCTGGGAGTTTCCTGAGCTTCCTCTTCTGTGCTGTGTTTTTGGCTGCCTACCATCTTCGTTACTGTGCTTCTCTTGCACTTTTCTCCGTAGCTGTCACACTTCCCTTAAGAGAACCTTGAGTGGCTCTGAACTGCACAGCAGAATTCCCACTTCTTGTACTTAAAAGACTATTGAGCAAAGGTTATGCCAAGTTGTTCGTGTATGACTGTCCCAAGCTAGGTTAAAGATCAGCTAAAACTAATCCACGGTGATAAAGCCATTTAGCAGAGTAATCCCAAATCTTGGTGAGTTGTAATTCGTTTCCAAAGCAAAGCACATTCCCTGCCTCCCTGCAGTATTTAAATATGCTTGTTATGTTGTGCTGTGGGAAACAGATGCATTCTTGTTACGGCCGGAGATGAATGTCGGGATTGAACTAGCATTCATGAAAAAGGCTTTTGTTTGATCTGTGCTGGCCCACAGTGGAGCTATGGCAACAACTTCAGTTTGGTAAATTAACTGTATCACTGTGTACCGGCTCATGATGTATCATGGCATCACCTGAATGACAAACATGCCACTGTTTGTATGGCAGCTGACAAAGGGTATTATTTTATTTTAATCAAAAGCATTAAAGCCCAGTTAATTCAAAATTACAAAGCTAGGTATATGTGAAACGCAGTATCACTTCATTCAAACTGAAGAATTTTGTGACGTTGGTATTTTATAAATATTTCTCCATTGTAGCTTAAAAAAATGAGTAACTTCTGAATTTGAACCTGGACTCGTGCTTGGTGATGTGATCTTGTTTTGTGCATGTGTTTAAAAAAAAAGGACAAAAACCAAACAGTGGATACACTGCACCAAATGAAAGGCCGTCTGTAGGTCAGACAGGCATTCTTCCTATAGCTGTCAGTCTTTCCAAGGATGTGGATTTGCTACAGCTAAGCTGATCTAACAACTAGCTGCTGCTTACAGGGGTGGTCTCAGTCTCTGTGTGCCTGGGAATGGGCACTCTGGCTCTTGGGGTGGCTGGGGGAGCAGACTGTTCTCTTCCAGCACCATGGAGCTATCACAGGTGGTTAGGATGGTTGTTTTGTTTCCATCTACAACTAGGTCCAGGAGGGAGAGGTAATATTGTACTAGGAACTGGGTAGATAAGTTGGATCAATGACTGGCAGGTTTTATTTAATTTTTTTTTTTTTTATTTCTCTCTTACAAATGCAAAGGAGACCTTCTTGCGAAGAAAAACAATTTTCAGTTTCAGAACCACAAAAATTCTCTCTTCTGGATAGTTGAAAATAGGCAGTATATCAGGGCCAGATAACACTAGCTAATGCTCCTCTAACAGCATACCATCCATAAGGACAGAGTCCTATTAACTCTTGAATGGCTCTGAAGTATCGGTGCTACCTGCCACTACCTGCCTTTCTAAGAAGCTGGAAACAGTGCCCACATATTTCAATGAGCAGAAAACGCTCCTCCAGTAAATTCTGAAAATGAAAGTGGCAAGTTCTTCAGGCAGTGACTGGCCAACACTGATGATGTCTGAAAAAAGATCAAGGTTGATCTATGGTGAAACAGCACAGAATCCACCAGTTTCCCTGTGTTTTTCAATGAAGACACAAGCAGATCTAAGCCGTTTTAGAGAAGAAGACTTGTAAAGCTTCAGTTGTCTTAACTGATGCTTTTAGAAACATTTCCAACTATACTTCAGACTGAAATGTAACCTTTTCCAGACACAGCTCTTGCTCTTGAAGTGGAAGCTGTTGTAGTACTCTTGACACACGTGAGTGAAGGTATTGCTGTAGGATCAAGATGAACAGAACACCTTCTGTGCCAAAAACAGGTGTATGCAGGGCAAAAGCTAACAGGTCTTTTCTCTGAGCCCTCCATTCACTTGGTCTCTCAAGAAATAGTATTTTTTTTTCCAAGTCTAGCAAAGAAGGGAAAAATGGTAAATCGATCTGGGAAACAGGAAGGCATCCATTAAATTAGCTATTCTGTCACTAAGCTGGCCAGCCACGACCTGCCTCTGAAGAGACTAACTTACAGGAGTTCCTGAAACTTGTAGCAGAGGGTAACACCTACTTTAAATATGCAAAAAAGAAAACCATGGCTCTTACGGATGTTTAGTCTGCCACGACTGCTCTCCTAGCTTCAGGGGTTATATATTGCTTAAAAAGTGTGGCAACTGCCCATTCCTGCCAGCCTGGATTGACCTACTGCTGACTGTTACTACAGGCTGTCCTCAACCCTTGTCCTGCAGCCTGGCACCACCCTCCCCCAGTTCAGGAGTGTGCATTTACGCTATTTCGCCCCCGTCAAGACATCGTGCCGCCCCGGTTTACGGGCCCTGCATCCCCGCGGCGGGTGGCAGCCCTGCTGGAGACCCCTCCGGCTCACCTCAGCGGCTGATGCTGACCCCTGTCGCCCTCACACCCCTCCCGGGCCGCCCTTAGGATAAACTAGCGACTGCAAAGCCGCGGCTCTAGGGGCAGGCCCGGTCGGGCCACGCAAACCTCCCGGGGTGGCTGCAGGCGCCAGCCCAGGCCTCGGCAGGAGCCCGGGCCGACACACGCTGCCAGTGGCGCAAGGCCTCGCCCAGGAAGTGGCTCCGTCTCGCCCGGGGCTTCCTTCCCGCACTCGGCTCTCCGGAGGGAGGCGGGGGGAGGCCGGTTCCCACAGGACCGCGCCCATCCACCCGCGCTCCCCCCTGCCTTCCCCCGGCCCTAGCGGCGGCCGCAGCTCATCCCCCGCCCCCGGTGGTGACGCCGGGCCCGCCCTCACGCGGGGCGGCCAGAGCCTCCGCGGCTGTTGATTGGCCGCCGTCCCGGCGGCGGCTCGTGGGGCTCCCGTCTCGCGCCACTTTCGGGAGGCTTAGCGCGAGCGGAGCGCGCGGGCGCCATGGCCGAGAGCGGCGCTCGCAGCCGGGACGGTGAGGCTCGCGAGGGGGCTCGCGCGGAGGGGACAGGGCGCGCGGCGCGCGGGCTGCCATCCTTCAGTTTTAGGCGGGGGGCAGCGGTGGCGGGAGGGAGAGCGCGCGCACCGGGTGCCCGCGCGGGTGCGGGAGCGCGCGTGCGCGGCGGGCGGAAGGGGGGTGCGGGGGTGACTGGGCAGCGGCCCGAGAGGGTCCCCCGCTCGGGGACCGGGGCTGAGCGGCGCTGGCCGGGCGGGCGGGAGTTCCCCCGCGTCCCCCTGCCTTGCAGGGCTTGGCGGGGCGGTAGCTGCGCTGCCCGGGTGGGGGGACCCTCACCGGGCAGGAGGGGGCGTTGTACCGGGAGGGGCGGGTTCTGCCCGACGGCGGGCGCTGGCCCTGCACCGCTCCGCCCCGCTCCCCCCCACCGGCGGTGGTCCCGCCGCAGCGGCGGGGCTGGGTTGCCCCTGACGGGCCGCCGGGTGGGGCTCTCGCAGCAGGGGGACGCGCTGGCATCTCACTGCTGAGGGCACCGGCAGGCCCGGGGGGGGTCTCAGCCGGCCTTAGGTGCCTGCTTACGGTACATGCAAAGAATTGTCAGAGAATCTTGTGTAAATACACCCAGAGTGTTAACGGCTTTGCAGTTCTTGCATATCTAGTGCCAGACAGTGTAAATGCCCCTTTTTAGCTCATGCCAGCCCTTAGAAACACAAATCCTGACTTGTCTCAGCTGCACAGCCTGGGTGCAGCTCTGTTAACAGTGTGGCCTTCTGCTGTCACCAGGAAGGGACTGGCCTTCTCTCTGGCTGCCTGGCCTGGCCGGTTGTGCTAGCCGGGAGATGCAGCTCATCACACAAAACTGTGTCTTGTTCCTGGGCTAGCTGTCTGCTTTCGTAATTTGGATAGGGACCATTCATTCTCTGTGGTCAGATAAATGCGTGTTGATCCCCCCTGCCCCACATCAAGAGAGAGAAGAAGGTTAGGAGAATTGGAGAGCACTTTGCTGGGGGGGTGTTGCAAAGGTAAGGAAGTGTATGAGGAGGTGGGGCGGCAGTCATCTGCTGTCAGCAGATCACTAGTTTGTCTCTGTGTAGCTGCGCTCTTAAACATTGTGAAACTGCCTAAAAAAAAATTACTGCTTTGTAGTAATATAGGCCTTTTCTAAGTCTGTCTGTTCCTGGGTTGTCATGGAGACAAGCAAAATAAAAGGAGCTGGAAATTCCCAAGGGAAGAGTGGGGGGGGATCCTTTTCAGATAGGGATTGATGAGATTTGTGAGGTGCTTTGGAAGTCTAGGTGGTAACGTTTTGCTGAACGGGAACTGGCACAGTCTGATCTCTGGGTCTGTCTGAGACCATGCCTTCAGTATAATTCCAGAGTTGGCTTATCAAGAGCCATCTGTGACTGTGTGCTTTTAGCTGAGTAGGTCTCTGTTGTTTTTAAGCAAAACTGCAGCTATCTATTAATACATCACTGAATACTAAGTACCAAAGATAACAGCAGCTCATTACTAAACTTATTTATCTTGTTTTTAATTGACTGCAGCTATGCATGAGTCTGAAAGTTTTGCAGCATCACGTTCTAGACGTGAGAAGAAGTCTAGAAGAGGCCAGCAAGAAGCCCTGGAGCGTCTGAAAAAAGCCAAAGCGGGCGAAAAAATAAAATATGAGGTGAATATTGCTCATCTTTTCTTTTTAATAAAACGGGAATGTCAGCTGTGATGCTTAACTGCCCTTTATACATATCTAAAAGTTATGGGGAAACAAAATCTGCCTTTCAGATCAGCTTTTTATTTGTAGCAGTGTAACTGTAATTGTTTTGCTGCTTTCTGGTATCATTTACTGCTGTCTTTCTGTTTTCAAAACTAAAACAATTTTATTAACTGCAAGTCAAACATACTTGATATTGCTTGATAACTGTCCCACAGGGAAGGACCAACCTTTAAAATTTGATTGCATAACCAGTGTTATGGTAGGAAGTACTTTTACTTTTTTTTTTAACTTCAAATGATTTTAAACTTTAAATGAATATCAAAGCTTTACATGACCGAAGTACATTAAAATTGATACACTGTGTTTCCACAAAGAACCCAAAATTTAAGTATTTAACTGGTAGAACTGAAATCTGGCAGTGTAACAGTGATCGTCAGTGATACTGCCCGATTAATTTTAATGCCAACAGTAGGTGACTTCCACATTGAGGTGGATAAATCTAAAGAAGCCTGAAGTGTGTAGGTTGTTAACATGCAAATTCACCCTGAAACACAGAAGAGCAGCTTCAGCATTGTGCTTGGGCACATCAAATCCGCTTCTTTTTCATTGAGCTCACCTTGGTGTTTGAGAGTAGAGCCAAAGATCAGAAGGTCTCCATTGCTCAGAATTTTTTGCTTTTCTTTTTTTTTTTTTTAGTAAGGTGAAATGAGCAATAAAGCAAGTCAGTTTCAAATGAAATCTCTGCCAGTGCTTCAGTAGATTTTGAGTTTCAGTGCACTGTGATAATTTTAAAAATTGATAACTTGTCTTTTGTCCCTGCCAAAAACAAAACTTAAACTGAATAACAGTGCTTACTAGTTGTGAACAGTGCAACAGTGTAGGAAATCATACATTTCTTAGGAACTTTAATGTTCTTACTGGTGACCTATATTAATAAATGGTATGGTAACTGCTAATCCTCAGTATACTTTAACTATAGGTTGAGGAGTTCACAAGTGTTTATGATGAAATAGATGAGGAAGAATACTCCAAAATGGTCAGAGACCGTCAGGATGATGACTGGATTGTCGATGATGGTAAGTTAAGATTTATTTGGAGAGTAATTTTGATTATAGTGTTGTAACTCAATTTGGCTTCATAATGTGCATGATTTGAGGTAAGTTATGGTTAGTGCCTTCTTACAAATTGTTTTAAGAGAAGAAAAAGTTAAGTTTTTATGGAAATGAATCTTTGGATTGTTCTCATAGTAGTGTATTAGGATGGTAATGAAAATATTTTTAAATTAAGAACTGTTTTTGAAGTTTTATTTCTAGTTATCAGTGATATATATTTAAAAAGAAGTACTGTAATTGATAATTTCTAATTAAATACATAATAATATATTTAGTCTAATAAAAGATACAGCTAAAAGTGCTGTAATTTTTACACTTCTGCATTTATAACTTTTGCTCTGTATTAAAGGGAAAAAAGTGTTTACATATGTAAAATTTTTGATTATGAATATATTTAGAAATATCGGAAGACATAATTTAAAAGGTTAATTTTTAACAATTTGTTTTTCTACAGATGGGATAGGTTATGTAGAAGATGGAAGGGAAATCTTTGATGAAGATCTGGATGATGATGCTCTTGGTTCCAATAAGAAAGGTAGGTTGAACATGACCACTGTGAAAAGCCTTCCAGTGGCATCAGGTTGTGGAAGGTATGGCCAAATGACATGTTACTTGAAGCTCTGTAGTTCTTTGCCTGTGACTGTGGATTTTGATTAGCCCTCGTGATGCAGAAGACAGAGGTCCACAGATTGAGGCTGTGTCACTGCGAACTACTCCAGCACTACTGGGGCAATTTTGCTTACAGTCTTCTGTGGGATATATATTTGCTTCTAGAACAAATGCACTGGGGAATGATCTTGTTTTCCAAAGCGAATATCTAAAGGATGTGTGGTCTCTCTTGCCACTAAAATTCTTGCCTACTTTTAAGGATCTGGGATGAAATTATTTTGTCAGCTTACATGAAGTTGGTGGCGAACTGAGAAATTGATTCTGATGTTGAGAATCCAAGCCTAAAGCTCCTGGACATTTTTTTTTTTTTTAAATTTTTTTTCCTGGAGACGCTTCCATGTAAAGTATCTTGGCCCTTTTTCTGCATTATGAACTTGGGTACGCAAAGAGCATCTCTGATGTGACTGGGGAAAGATAGGGTGCTGATCGGGTTGTTTTGTGTGTGTGTGTGCATGACAGCCATTACAAAGCTGTCAGCAAGTAAAAGATGATTAGGCTTCATTTCAGCCAGTAGTGTAAAGGTGGAGGAAGTAGACTGTCTCAGTTATCTATTTCTGCTAATAACTGACCCGTAAACATTGAGCTTTTCTGATGCAGAATTCACTTTTTTCTTTTTGTGTGTGTGTAGGAAAAGGTGTCAAAACAGGTGATAAAAAGAATGCAAAAAAATCTGTGGTGTCAAAGCCAAACACAATTAAGTCCATGTTTATAGCCAGCGCTGGGAAGAAAAACACAGATGTAAGTTTTTACATTTTTGAACTTAAAAATTTCTAACTTGTTTGCAGTGTTTTAGTGGGAGTGTAATAAAGCAAGGGCTCATTTCAGTTTCTTGTGTCTAGCAAGACATAAACCCCTGTTACAATCTCTTGTGCATGGAGCATTTCTGAAAAGGTTGTGTATGTATGTTTTGTACAAACCCTTTAGTCATTTGCTGCTGGTCTTCTGATTGGTTTTACATACATACCTAAGAATTGTTTGGCTAATCTGTTATCTTACAGAAAACTGTGGATCTGTCAAAGGATGATTTACTAGGAGATATTCTTCAAGATCTTAATGCTGAAGTAAGTATACTAGTAAAATCTGCTTGAAACACCTTAATCTGTTGTTTTATCTTGCTGTGAAACATATCAAGAAAATAATGTTCTTCCTAAAACGAGACCATCTAAGATTAATTTCTTCCATATCACTTCTGCTTGGTATATTCCATGTATGTATGCAGTTTACCTGTCATCTCCAGCTTGTCACCTTCTCTTTTCTTTCAATATTCAGACTGTTCAGATAAGTCCACCACCAATTATAATGCTGAAGAGGAAAAGATCGGCTGGAGTGCCACTGAATCCTTTCTCTGTGCAGTCCCAAACTCCTAAGGTAAAGGAAAAGATCAAATAACTTCTCATGAATAAGTATTAATCTGTATTTTGGTTGATTTGAATACTGTTGTGTTTTATTTCTGCTTCTAGAAATTGCCTTTCTTGTTAGCTTCCTTAGCAGTATTACTGTGTAACTTCATGCATTTTTCCTGTTCCTCTTCCATGTTAATATGTAAACAGAATATAGTTCTTTCTGTGTCTTTAGTATAGTAGTAGTATATAGCTGTTACATTTGACAGGTGAAACTGGTTTTATAATGTTAGGTGCATCACATGAAGATGAGTTTCTGCTTTGTCTCTTTTTTCCTAAGAGTAGAAAAGACCCTTGTGGCAGGGAAAGGATGATGGAAGTGAAATAAGCAGAAGAGAATTTGTGGGTGTGGAAAATGATAAGAAACTCATATTCTCCAGAAATGGAAAGCAAATGGAAAATTGAAGATATGGATAGAAGTTTACCTTAGTGGAAGATTTTTGAGTGAAAGGAGGGATGGGCTGCTCAGGATGGAAGGGTAGCATTTTGTTGAGCTCTGGTAAATGAGAACTTTATAGCTGAAAATGCAATGAGATATTTGGTAAGAGTTTGTAGAGGGCAAATGGAGTAGAGTAGATAAATCGGATTTGTGAAACCTTGTGTAATAGTGACATCAACTCATGTTGAAAATAATCACCAGTGGCACCCATTTCAGCAGTTGTTTTGAAGCCTAGGAGTGACTGAAAAAGAAAAAAGGGAGAGATATAGTAAGAGAGGATCTTTGTCTCTATGGTGCAAAACAGTGGTCACTTTTGTAGGAATCATTGAGAAGGAAATTAATTCCCAGACAGGCTGTTCAGCTGATAGCTTCTGTGGTCCTAGGAGGAGGAACTGGAGATTTTAGACAATGAAGCAGATGAAGAGGATGAAGAGTGCAGCCTTAGGAAAGAGATGGGCATAAAAAGCAAGAACGCTGTGATGCTTTCTACTTCAGGAGACAAGCAGAAATATAAGTATGAATAAGTTCCTTTGGCTGGGCTAGAAAAAAATTGTTGGTGAAGGCAGGTTAAGTAATGTTCGCTCTCTGTTTAAGGTGAGTGACAGAATGAGTGTGGTGTTGGCCACAGCAGAAGTAGCCAAACTGAGATTAAAACTCAAGAAATGATTGCGTGCAACTCTAAATTCTATGTCTGTAAATAACAGCTTTCACCAAAGATAAAGGTTTTGGACCTTGCTGCAGGTTTAAGGGCAGTAGATCCAGAGACCTGTTTTTGGTCATGGTGGAATCCACTCCATACACCTTCCATAAGAAGAGGTTCTGTAGCTGCTGCCATAGTGGTATGCTGTCTGAAAAACAAACTGTGCTTATTGCCTCAGAGTTTAGGCTTGCAGAGCATTCTGAAGTGTGGGGTTTTTTGTTTTCCTCACTCTTCCTGTCATGTCTGTGGCATGAAGAAATCCAGTGGAGAAACACTCTGCTCTCTAGACTCATGGAGTCCTGCAGACGTCTTGAACTCAGTACTGATAACAAATAGGTGTAAACTGCTGTGTTGGCCTTCCCCACTTGTACAAGGCTCTGTCCCTGCCTGACATATATTGTGACGTACTCAGTTGGCACAGAAGTTTTAATTTAGGAATGGAGTATGTGGGAAAAATAGTGAAAGGTTTAAATGTCAACCATAGGCTGGTGTGAACTGCTTTTTAAAATCATAGTAGAAACACATCACAGCAGAAGTAATACTATAGAATTTAAAGTTTACTTTTGAGAAGTTTTAGCTATCATGCTGCAAAGTATGTGGAGCTTTTCATCTAGCCGTTTTTTGCTCTTAAGAGAATTTTTTAAACTCATGGATAAAATGTCTTTCAGGTAATTACCCCTGTATCAAAGAAAGCTCCCTCTCATCTCAGAAAAGAAGCTCTTCCTCCAACTTCATTTCGTCCTAAGCATCCCAATTACACAGCAAAATCTGTCACGGCCTCTGAAAATAAGGATACTGAGTATGTGCAAAAAGCTACAGAAAATGGGGGAACAGTGAAGACAGTAGAAGAGGAAGCTATTGAAGGTATCAAAAGAAATCAAAACCCAGTTCTGGAAACTCTTGAAATACAGCTTATTAGTATGAAAACACTTCTTAGTTTGTACTGGTTAGATGCTTAGATAGCTTAAATGTAATGTTTTGTTTGTATATTAATACTGTATATTATGTTAATGCATATAGTATGCTATCTGTGCATACCGCTATAGTATACAGTGTGTTATTTTAATGACTCAAGGCTTTAGTTCTATGTGCAACACTTCCAGATAATGTACAGGCAACAATAGATTTTGATGAGGAGGATTTTGATGAACCTATGGAAACAGAGCATGTGGAAACTGTACCTGAGACAGCTGAAAGCTTGAAGAGAGACAAGGAAATTGAAAAAAAAGAGACAGAGCAGCTGGAATCAGAGAAGAAAGAGACATCTGTCTTGTGAGAATCTTTCATTTTTTTTTCCTGCCACCAGTAAGCTTTAGATTTATCTTTGAATTTGTTTTTGCCAATGGGATAATTGTGTTACAGACAGAATGATGATAATGCCATACAATGGGTTGTTTTGGGTTTTTTTGTAGTGACATTAAAAATGGTAATGTTGAAGGTGCTGACAGCCGAACAATGAATTTTGACAGTAGAATCATAGAATGGTTTGGGTTGGTGGGGACCTTAAAGGTCATCTAGTTCCAACCCCCTGGCCATGGAAGGGACACCTCCCACTAGACCTGATTGCTCAAAGCCTCATCCAGCCTGTCTCTGAACACCTCCCTGGATGGGGCTCCCACAGCTTAGATGCCAATAAGCAAAAATGAGGAGCTGCTAACGATCCTTATTGCAAGCAACTCTGAAGGTATTTTGGAATGTTAGTTGTAGTTAAAGGTATTGTCACTAAAAGTAGTTTCACATGGTAAACAGCTGTGTCTTTGGAAATAGGAAAAAATGGTAGGTGTTCCTTTTTTTTTTCTTTTTTAATTGCTTGGAAGAATCCTGAATTGAATCATATGTTTCCATATCCTTAAACTGTGAAATATTTGAATGATCAAAAAGACTGAAACATTTAATGACTGAAAAGGTAACTTTGTTGAAATAATGTGTTGTTCCCACTGAGTGACTTATACAGATGGATGGATATATTTGTTACATAAAGGCTTGAATGACCAAGGCTGAAATACCAGAAGAATGACTTTTAAAGCCTGTGTGTTGTGTGCTGAGAACCATACTTTTATGTGGGTTTCTTTCTTTGTCACTCCATCCTTTTCATAAGAAGTCTGGGGAAACCAGGCTGTTGGGAATATTGCTCAGTAGTGGAAAGAGCAACAAAAGGCCTGAGCACATAGGCCTGAAAAAAAGTGAAACAGTGGTGGTTACAACAAAGGCACAGATTTACTTCTTGTTCCTTTCTTCTGCAAAACCTGCAGAAGTTGTTCTCTCCCAGATATCTCATGTTGGGACAGAATCGATGAGGATGAATCTGATCTATCAGTGACAGAAGTTCAGCTGGACCCCAGTCTCCTTCCACTTGTGAATGGGGAAAATGATGATCAAGTCTTAAGATTTTTTTGGCTGGATGCTTATGAAGATCAGTACAGTCAGCCAGGTAACTATTCAGTTGAAGGCAGAAAATGCCATTCTGATTCTTTTTATATAACTGGGATTTTCAGACTTGCCTAAATTATGTCTAGGTGTACTGTCTCTCTGTGCTATGTAACTTGTACATTGATCTCTTGTATTTCTATACCTGTGTCCTCAAGTGCAGGGCACTATGACTGGGCAAAGTAAGAATTTTGTCTCCTAGTATAGTAGTAAGGAGGTACAAAGGGAGCTACTAGCACTTCTCAATGTTGGTGATCCATTGGCCTTCTTAAAATCCTCTCCACCCCAGAAGTAAGCTGATATTGTTAATTTCTTACTCACTGGTGCAACAATTGAGCATGCTTTCCGTGTTTCTGGAAATGTAATTTAACATTCTGATGGATTATTAGAAAGTCTGTACAATGGCAGTTGCATGGTTTTATACAAAGGAAATGTCTGCCTGACAAGGGAGGAGGGTGGCCTGAAAAATATAAACTCTGTATAATCCTTTTATCCAAACTGTCTACATCTTAAAGATTGTTTCTGTATTAACATTCCTAAGATACTTTGTGCAGTCGAAGCGTGAATCCTGGCTCTCATTGTCTTCAAAACTGTGGCATTCTGATCTCAGCCCTGACAAAAAATGTCATGTTCACATCTGTTCTAAGCACTTCTCATGCATCCTCTCATTTCATCAGCAGCTTTAGATCTTGGGTTTCTAATTTGTGCTTCGTGTAGGTTTACCAGAAGGTTCCTCCATACGTTGTTGAAGGTTTTTTGGGTTGATGCTATAAGCATTGAGTCAGATGTGTTTCTCTGTTACACCTTTTGTTGGGAGTTGCAATGCCAAACTTAAATATGAGACTGTGCTGGGCTGAACAACTCGGTGAGGGGAGTGGTAATAATCATAGATATCTTGATGAAATCAATGGCTCTAATATAAAATTGCTACTTTTAAAGACCCCCACTATTTTTTTTTCTTCTTTTTTTTTTTTTTTTTTTTTTTTTTTTTTTTTTTTTTTTTTTTTATAAATATTTTTTAATTTTTTTTTTTTTTTTTTTTTTTTTTTTTTTGAGGTCAAA